>QMIH01000002.1:645604-745585 GCA_003987875.1 Clarias batrachus | reverse complement strand
AGTTTTAGTAGGATATTATGTTAGTATCCAAGAGTATTTACTGTCATTGGCCTACATACTGTGTGTGTGTGTGTGCGCGCGCGCGTGTGTGTGTGTGTGTGTGTGTGTGTGTGTGTGTGTGTGTGTGTGTGTATACAATTTTTTTGTACTTTCATTTTCTTTCACAATTCTCACCTTTTTTTTATTTTATTTTTTAATCAGTCCTGTACGTGAGGCTCCTAAACCTGTTCAGCGGAGAAAGCAGCAGCTTCCCACCATGTCAAATCCTTTACCTGAACCAGCGAATGTAAGCCATCCTCAAACAGCCCAGAATGGAGAAAACATCCCCCCTGGCCCAGTCAGGCAGCTTCTCCAGGATGAGCTTTTCCGATTAGTACAAGTACACGAAAATAATTTCTTTTAACCGTTTCAGTCTTATTATGCACCAAATAGTTCATGTTGTATAATATTGGATTTTATTTGCATTTTTAGCTGCAGCAAATAAACTTCATGAGTCTCATGCAAGTGGTGGGAGCGTCCTTCGCCAACCTGCCCCTCTCCCACGGCAATCCACTGCTCTCACAGCTCAGTGTTCCTGCAGCGCAACCAGTACAACCACAAGCTCAACCCACTGTGCCTCAGTCCTCAGAGCCTCCACCCCATACCACCCAAAACACAAGATTAAATAACAAACCAGATACCATTTCTGAGCTGCAGAACAGGAAATCCAGAGCTGCTGATCAAAAGTGGGTGGAAGCAAACTCCGCAATGAATAATCCTGAAGAAATGAGTAGACCCAATTCTCAGGTAAAACATTTAAACAGTGTCCTTTTCCAACGATGTAGCCCGTTGTTAGATTGATTGCTAATCCATTCTTCTACTTGCTTAGCCTCAGGAACTCCGACAGCTGACGATTCGTCCTGATTGGTCACAGAATAACCAGGAAGAAAGAAGTCATTTTATTCCACCCTCTCAAGGACTTCTTACCACAATGAACATTCAAGCCACGCTGCAGGGCAACCAACAAAATCGTCCCCTTGAAAAGACTGTTCCCTTCATACCGGGGCTTAAACTTCTCCGCTTGCCCCCTCCTCAATCTCCTCCTGCCCAAATCCGAGAGGCTTGGGGTCCAAATCAGACAAAGTCGACCATGTACAGGAGTTCTGAGAATTATATGGGCCGGGCTGAACCAACAAAACAACCCTTACATCGGAATCGGAATCAGTGCAACACACAAACTCAATCTTACACTTCATCAGAGAGAGGGAGGGAAAGTGATGCAGTCCGTCTGCCTCCTGCTCACAGCATGTCAGATGTGCGCCTGCCCTTGCTCCGTTTACCCACTGACACTCAGGTTCGACACGTCCAGCTTCCCCAGATTCAGCTTCCAATGAGACTGGAAACAGCAGGGACTTTTTCCAAACCACAGCTACTACGTGTTGAGCCTGACTCATCTCGTAACGTAAGCACTTCACACCTTATTCTATTTACTGTATATTATCCTACATACCATCAGAAATGGAAAATTGTAGCTATTACTGGATAATTTAACAAAAATATAAGGAAATGTGCCCCTCATGGGACAAGCACACTATTCTAAAACTGTAAATATTCTAAATATATATTTATATATTAAACACAAACATTGTGTTTAGAGGTTGAATAAGTCCAATTATTGCTTATGTGCTGTATGATTGTATAGGGTTTCAGATACAGCACACCTCCTCTCCCTATTCCTCGTCTAATCCCTCTGGAGGAGCTGATGGCCTGGGTCGCAGGAAATAAGCAGGAAGTGAACTCCAAACTCAGACTCCTCAAAGCCGACATAAAAACGCAGAGCAAACTCGCAGCCACTCCCTCCAGCAAACGGTACCTACCTGGGCTCGAGGAGCCCTGATCATGCATTTATTTAATTTATTTGAAGATCTAACATTATTGACCTATTATTTTTCATTTTAGTTGTAATGCATATGATTTTTGATTATAGCATGCTTTCAGATTATTATGAGACAGTTTTTATCATGAAATAATAATAAATATTATGTTGTGTGTTCCTTTTGACATGTATTTTTTTGAATGCTCGTTTCTTAGGCTGAAAAGGCGAGAAGATAAAAAGAAAGAGGAAAAGGTTGTGTCCTTCAGACCAGATGATTCCATAATCCCTCCATCTCAGGTTTATGAACCAGCATTGTCATTCAATGAACTCCGCATACAGAAACATACAACTTTACAGATGTGCTTGAATTGCTATTAATTGACTCACTTCATTAATAATCATGATTTTGTTTTCATTAGGAGCCCAAAGAAGACAAATCTCCTCCAGATGATGGCTATGTCATTCCTTTAGGTTATTACTGTACTACACAATCTCTTATGTATTTTATTGATTCTATTAAAATGATTAAAGGAATGTTTAGACATTTTACAAAAACATTTTTAATAAAATCTTTGCTTATGATTATTATTCCTGATGATATAGTTTTATGTGTGGACTCGTGTCCCCCTCTGTCTTCACTTGGTCTCTTCAGGTTCCTTCGAGTCAATGTTGACCGGTCAGAGGCTCCTGGCGGAAGCTCATGTCACATCAGCAGAGCTTCATGCTTTTGCAGCCACACACAAGCGACCTCCTGAAATCCAGGACGCCTGCACCAACACAGACCCTGGTGTGTGATGCGTTTTTTTTTTTTTCTTCTTTTTTTTCTTAAAGCGATATTTTGCTTAAGATCATAGCATGTTTGTGATGAGTTTTTTAAGAGAACGTTGCTAATTTTACATTCCTGTCTCGCTTAGCATCACCTCGCAGCACTACTGATAAAGCCGTTTCAGCTCAGCTTCCTCTGCGTCAGTCTCCATCTGCATGTGAGTTGTATGCTTGATGTCTAGAAGATCCAAAAAGACATTCAAGGCTATTTACCTATACAAATCCATTAAGGTCACAGACGTTTTTTTAAATTCATAATACATGAATTTACATGTTACTCTGCTAAATTTCTCTTGAAAAAGAAAAAAAGGGATCATGTGACTCCGCTTTTGAAGGCCCTTCATTGGTTACCTGTCCATTTCAGAATACACTTTAAAATTTTACTATTTGTTTTTAAATCGCTTCACCAGCAAGCGCCCACCTACTTAACTGAATTGCTGCACCAACACACCCCCCTGAGAAGTTTTAAGATCCTGTGACCAGAACCTCCTTTTAATTCCAAACTCCAGACTTAAGCGTAGAGGTGACCGTGCTTTTTCAGTAATTGGGCCTCGTCTTTGGAATGGCTTGCCAATTAATATCCGAATGGCTCCTAGTCTGACTACTTTCAAATCCCTTTTAAAAACCCATTTGTTTTCACTGGCCTACCAGGCTTTACTGTCCTTTTAAGCTTCTGTGTTTCTTTCTTTCTTTCTTTCTTTCTTTATTTTCTTGGGCTGTAGTTGTGTACTTTTATTCTTTTATGATGTTTATGTGGATGTACAGCACTTTGGTCAGTCTTGTATATAAATAAACTAAACTAAACAAATTTCTGTGGTAAATTTATACCTGCATAAGTGATATCTGGATTTTTTTCATATTTTCAGCTTTTTTTCGATCAGCAGGGGATAACTTTTGTTAATACATACAATGAATAAAACATTGTATTTTCTAAAGTATTAGACTGAATAAAAAATTACAACACAACACAAAATTGTTTAACTGACTTCTTAAAAAAAATGCCATTTCATAATATTTTTTGTTTTTTTTAATTCTTTTATCTGTAAATTTTTTAGGTGATGGACATGAGGATATTAATGTCGCTCCTAGTGTTCCCCCTGAGGTGTGCCTAAACATTAACTCCACTGAGGAAATGGTTCCCGATAAAGCACATACGGTAAGGAAGAACTGTTTGATCTTGCGGTATTTCATTCTTGTGATAGATTATTATTATAGATATAGATAATTATTATGGTTAGTGTTGTAATTTTTACGTATAATTACTCTTACACTGATGATGTGTGTATAGTGCGATGTCGCAGAATGCTGGTGTATAATTTATAATTATCTCTCATTAAGAGTGCTCAAGAGATCATCAGTGTGACCGATCTAGAGGGTGACTCTGTAACTCAAACCCCTGTCCAGCGCCAATCTCTTTCTCCACCCACATCTGCTCAGCTTCACCTTCTATCAGCGTCTGTGGTCAACTCAATTGAGACCGGAACGGAAAGACACACTAATGAATCGCCAGGTATTAAAAGTTTTAGAACGAGACTGTGATTCTTAACGCCATCATGTAAGGCATCCCATATTTACAGATACGCTAAACATTTTGTGCTATTTTTTTATAGGTTACTCGGTAACATTCACTCCTCCGGCACTTGTGCTCTCAGTGCCAGAACCCACCGGTGATCCAGTCACAGAAAAGATGCTGACCGAATTCGAGACTCAACATCAGGTTATGTCAGCGGACCGCTTGGCAGACCGTGCGTTTTCTCACAAGCAGGTTTCGGCTCATCTCTCTGAGATGGATGCTCGCCTGGCGGCACTCCAGAGCATCGCTGATCAAATGGACAAAGAATTTGCCAACACCAGGCTGGTATGTTAAATCATCTGCGTTTTTAAAAAAATCTATTCATTTTGTTTTTGGACCTGTTTAACAAGAATGAAATCATGGATCATTTTATATTAGTTATAATATATAAATTATTAAGACTAGTCTCTGTTTTTCATTTTTCTTTTTACATCAGCTGGTAAATACCATAGATGCTCTTAGACCCGTTATGACGGCCAGTGTGGAAGAGGAGCCTCATTCCAGCATGCAAACAATTACAAAGGAAGGTTAGAAGAACTTTCATCTTTATTGTTGGTAAATTACTATAGTGTAACGGAGTGGTTCTCAACTGCCCTGCACATTTAGTGCTTTCACAGCTCCCAGCACACTTGGTTTAACTAATAATCTAATTATTTTCTCAATTGAAGTGGGTGTGGTAGGGCAGGGGAAAAAACTAAAACATGCAGGGCAGTGATAAGTAAATAAGTAATAAGGTAAAGAACTCATGGTGTAAGAGGAGTAAATGTCTTCAGTATGTGGTATTTTAGGAAAACAGTTAACTCATGCAAGCGGTAATGGGTACACCTGGCGACACATGACACCACTGTGTTGTTGATTATTTTGCGTCCAAATGCTTTGGTTCATACATATCTTCTGTATATTACAGATATGTAGCACTTTGCTGAAAATGCAACACTGACAAACATTGCAACTTTTAAAAAGTTTTCCATAAAAATTAAAAAAATCTGTGATGCATATATAACAAGGTACTTAGTGAGTATACTGTAGGGTTAAATATTTGTTTCAGCATATACAATAAAAAGAGTGGAAATGCGTCATGGATTTAGCTGTCTTTAACTTTTTTCATGGTAAATTTAGACTGAAAAATATAGTACCATTTAAAGATGAGATCTTTTGCTCTCACATTATTTTACTCAGGAGGCTGACCGTTGTATTTATGTAATAAAGAAATGAGATTATAAGAGTGTCTGATATGTACTTGTATTCAGCAAAGAGACGCACAGCGCGAGTGACGGTGAATGAAGAGGAGGAACAGCAGGGGGAAAAACGATTTTTGACTTCCACACCAAAAGGTGTTCTTCCATGTGTTTGGAGAGGGCTTTCATCTTTAGACTCAACTTCGCTGTCCACACAGAACATGGTCCAACAAGGCCATATTACTCCTACAGGTAGCACAGAGCAGTGCATACTTGTACTGTCTGACCTTACAGTATTTAATTTTAGTTTTTTAGTCTTTGTTTCAGAAATGTGCTTGTAAATTTAATCGGTCTGAAACTGATGCTTTTTTCCAGTGAAATCTGATCAACCTATCGGGGAACTGAGCCAAGGTTAATGCACGCCCTTATTTCCTGACACACAGACACAGAGTAACCATATACCTGCTGATTTTTTAACTAGAGCTGCTCATTCTGAGTCGTGGCACAAATACCTTCTTTTTCTAACCTGTTATCGTTATTTAATTGCAGAAGAATTGACTGGATCATTGATGGAGAATTCAGGCCCGTAAGTATTTCTTATTAAAACCTTTCACATTCAATTATGTTTTAAAATTTTAACTCTAGAATGACCAGAAATTAAATTCTACATGGTTCTAATGATGTAAAAAAATGTTCTAGCTATTGTAACCCAAAAGATAAGGTGGCAGTAACAATTACGGAGGTAAAACAAACATGAAGCAGTGATGTGTAAAAGTTTACATAGCCATCGGTTTGTGTTTCTTCCGTTTGTTTGTTTGTTTCTCACTCTTTTATGTCTTAATCTATTATCAGGCTAGATGAAAACATTTTGGGTCTGACTGGACTGAGTGATGTTGCAGACATCTTGGGAGATTTAGTGAAAAAAGGGGCGCTCTCACCCTCCGCATTCCAGCACTCTCCCTCCGTGACCGGGCCGAGAAGGTGTGATCATCTTATGACACTTAAAAATTAATAATGCAAATAAGTAGAGTATTAAATATATTTACCAAGCTAAGACAAGCAAACAAATGTGTAAAGGATGTTGTTTTGTGGAGCAGCAAGCCAGAGGAGCAGCAGAAGAGAGCCATGATGGAGGAGGAGAGGAAGGAACTGAGGACGTGGATGAGGAGGAAGCAGCGAGAGAGCCTAGTCGAATACCACAAACAGAGGCAGGAGAAGAAAGAAAGGGAGCGTGTTCCCTTTACTCCTCCTAAGCAAATGGTTAGACTCTGTCTTTTCTGTTTAGTTTCTTGTATTTGCTGATACAGTATTTTGTTTTGTGCTTTATTAATATATTTTTTTCTGTCTGTACCTTTTTTAATTAAATTTCATTATTTTGACAGAACCTGTCCTCTAGAGACCTGGCAATCAACAGGAAAGTTAAAGAGGAGAGAAACAAGTAGGTTTTTCTGTAAATGTATATGATAATAAAGAAACAATAATTTATAAGAACAAGTTTATTAATATAACTATCTGACAGTGAGGAGTGTTGACAGACAGCTCTTAAACACAGTATTATTATAATGCAACATATAAACAGGAACTTGTAGTGTTAATGCAGAGTGTTAACAGAGAAATAATACAATGAATGAATAGTGCAATGCATGTCTGTGTTTTAGGGCAGCTCTTCTGGAGCATCACTCCCAGAGAGCACATGAGGCTTGCAGTCTTATCACAGACATGCTTAATACCCCGCTCGTCCTCCCTGCTCCTTCCAACAGAACGACCAAGACCAAGACCCAAGATTCCCAGCCTGGGTCAGACGTCTACAGACTTCCAGACGTGTACTATATTTGATACAATATAAATGACACCGAAACTGAGAATTAATTTTGTGTTACAGGAGTAGGACGCAGTTAAAAGGGTCTCTTAGGAAAAGCCCTAAGAGCCAAAGAGGGCGATCACGCTCCGTTTCATCGTTCGGGAAAACTGTGGTACTGCAGAAGAGAGGTGCATCAGCTCAACCTGCGACCCTTAGCAGTAAATTTGGACTCCATAGACCAGGTTCTTTTCTTTTAACCTCTGCTTTTAATATCCCAAATTTATTCCATTCTGGTGTTTATTATAAAATTAACTGTTTTGCTCTTAATCAGTGAGCTCACTTCCCGGCGACCGGCTGTCACAGGTCACACGGCGAGGCATGCTAACTGACCTGAGAGGTAGACCGAGGCCACAGACAACCATTCAGTGTAAGGCTTCAATCATACATATATTGACTTTAAATTGACGTAATTACTACAAGTGCTACTTTACTGTAATGTATAATTTCTATTTTTACGGCAAACCCTAGGCCCCAAATCAGGGCTAAATAAATCCTCAGTGGAGCTGAAAACTGTAAGAGAGTTAGAGGAGTCAATGTTAGAGGACGAAGAGGAAAGGGATGTTGTGAGTCCGTGGGACGTTCCTCTTGAGATCCGCAGAATCCTGGCACTTGACAACCGAGTCAAGTCACAGGTATGGAGGGTTCGATTCCCACCTCAGGTCTGTGTGCATGGAGATCGCATGTTCTCCCCATGCTTGGTGGGTTTGCCCGGGTAGTCTAGTTTCCTCCCACAGTCCAAAGACATGCAGGTTAGGATTACTGGTGTGTCCATATTGCCTGTACGGTGTGAGAGTGTGCATGACTGCATGATGGACTGGCACCCCGTCCAGGGTGTACCCCGAGTCTCCTGTGATGGACTCCAGGCACAACCCTGCATTTGTTCAGAAGTGTCAATGCTTATGATTTCAATTGTTTGGTTATTTTTTTTACTGCTGTTCTTGACCATCCAGGGCTTGGTGGAGAACGACGATGATTGGCTGGAGGACCTTTCTGAAAGCACCGGCAGCATTTTGACTAAGATAGATTGGGCGGCCATAGAGCGGATAGCGGCTGAAGAAGGAGACGTCTGAGCTGATTCAATAAGAATAAAGCTTAAAAAGCTTCAACATATTACAAGAGCATTGTGTGTTCTTTGATGAGTTTACAGCTGCTGCGTGCACTTGTTAGCATTGGTTTTTGCTTGTCTATATGTATATACTGTATAAGGAAGTGTGTGTGCAGGGTAAACACACTTGTAGCATTTTAATAAACTGTCAGGTACTTTATCAAATGCTGTATATTTTAAATATAAAATTCTATAGTACAAATGATGAAATAGACTGATGTGCTTCACTTACATATTTTTTTATTTATATTTGATTTCTCCTACATTCAACATAATTTATAATTTATGGTTTGTACTGAGTATATTTAATAAAGATGTATTTTCATTAAATCACTGTGATTATTCTTCTATTCCAATATAACTTTAATGTAATAGTAATTCTTTCTATGCGTCTCACTGGAGGCTAAAAACAATAAGATAGAAGAAGGGATTAATACATTTATTATCATTATTATCGAGGTCAACATCACATTAATAGGAGACAATAATTTTAATTTTAGAAACCCTTAGTATTATATAGGCTAGTAATCTGGACAATAAATCTCTGTAAATTAATCAATTATTTATTTACAAGTTATACACGGTTTCATTAATATTTTATTTATTGTAATTAGTACATTTTATAACGGTATAAGGTTTTCTTTCAATAAATGTTGTTTTTAAGGGAAGTTCCCTTCACCGACATTCCCTGTACATGGAGTAGGGAGTAGGGAACACCCTGTGAAGTACGCTTCGGAATGGAACGCAGCCGCAGCTTCAGTATATTGTTCATGAGTCCAAGGATGCGGTGAGCGCCCTCTAGTGGGAGGACCTTGACACAACAAACTATTTTAAACATCTATATAAAGCAGTTATTTTACTTTTATTAACGCACGGAATTCTTAGTGATTTGCATTTTTACATTTTGTTATATTTGTATTGCTATAAGAGCATTTTTCATTTAAATAAATATTTGGCATTGATAATTCTTGATTCTCAGTCACTTATATTTTTATAGTCAAAAACAATAATCTGAACTGCGGGATTCAGCGGATCTTTCGGACTCGTACCGCGGAGCGAAACCGGTGGATCCGAGGGATTTAGTAAGCGCCCTCTAGTGGAGCACATTAGGAAAACGCGGTCAGAATCCCTACTGACTCAAGTGACTCACAGGCCTCGTGAGAATCGGATCCATTCAGTAAGTGATTCAGAAGGACTCGAATCTGTCTCATCTCTAGTGATGTGCAGATTAATGTGTGCTTTGGCAGGGAAACAGAAACACATACGCACACAATATACATGAATACAAATTTATTTTAAATAAAACAATAAATTAGGATTTTTTAATGTCAGGACACTACGGAGTCCCTAAGGAAGAAAAAAACGGGACATGAAACGCAAATAATTGGCGACAAAAAATGAGAGGAAAGGGGGGGGACGATACATAGGAGGAAAAGAAACCGAGAGGCCGTGACTCATATTTCAGGTGCCAAAATACGGAAAGTTCCGAGTACGAACTGAATGTCATTATATTTTTTGGCCAAGCTGAAAGTAAAAAACCAACTACTCAGAATTCTACTCAGTAATTCTCTCCATCAGGTTTTCTTCCAATAAATGTTGTTTTCAAGGGAAGTTCCCTTGACCGACATTCCCTGTACATGGAGTAGGGAACACCCTGTGAAGTACGCTTCGGAATGGAACGCAACTGCAGCTTCAGTATATTGTTCACGATTCCAAGGATTCGGTGAGCGCCCTCTAGTGGAAGGACCTTGACACAACAAACTTTAACAACGCACGTATTACTTTAATCCAAGTATTATCTTTCTCCGTATGCTTCTTCTTCTTCCTTTATTTTTTAGTGGGTGGCAGCCACCTTTTAGGCACATTACTGACGCTCGCTGGACTGGATTGGTATTGCACGCACAATCATCACGCTTTTAGGAGCATTGCTGTCACCTGCTGGACTAAAACGGCAACGCGGATGAGTTAAGGTTCGCGAGATCTCGCGAACTTTTCGAAAAAACAATTCCCAGTTTAATATTTTTTCACCCATATCATGTTAGCCTATTTTTTGCCTTCCATTTTTTTTGCCTCACAGTTTTTTTTTCAAGATGGAATTTTTTTTTCCTCCAAAGTATTTTCCCCACCCATTTCCCTTTAGGGGCTCAGTAGGACGCAGACAGGATCTTGACAAAAATCACATGAGAAGAAGAGCTCCTCTGTATCCACAGTCTTTTATCTGAGACATTCTACAAGGCGGAAATGAATTGTGGCATATTAGGAACTTTAACTAGATTTTATTTGACAAAATTAGGATTTATAACATTATAACAACAAAAGACATGCCACATACTCAGACACTTCCACAGTTGTTTTTCTCTTTTGCCTTATCCAACGGAAATACCAACTGGTAACTAAACAAAAAGGACAGACACAAAAAAAGTGCATGAGAAATGGCACTCCTCATCCTGAATCACAATAACAACTCAATCAAAGCGCATATCTAAATCCTTATATTGAAAAAAGTGGTGTGCATATTGTGTGCATAATAAGTATATTTGTTCTTAGTTGAAAAAACGATAATCAGTATTACATGTGTTTTATTAATCTTATCTTGGTATACTTTTATACATACAGCCAGGTCAATACTTTTTGGAACAATCAAGTTTTTTTTTTTTTTTTGCCATTTGGCCTCTGTACACAAACACACTGAATTTGAAATGGAACCAAGACTTTCAGCATTAATTCAAGAGGTTTAAAGTGTGGCTTTAACCATTCGGGAATTACATCCATTTTCACCCACACATACACATTTTGGGGGTTCATGAAGCACGCCTGTTCCCTTAATACTCAATGACAAATCAGGTAGATAAAGGCCCCCTGGTGGTGGGTTATGGTATTACGTTTGCATTTAATAGCGCCTCATGGTGCGTAAGGTGTCCAAAGGTGGACAATGAGGTGTCTATGCAAGTGAAAATAGCCATGATCAGATTGCAAAAAAACAAAATAAACCAAAAAAAAAAAAACTTGAAGCACTCTTAAAAAGAAGAAATTAACTGACAAGCTCAGCAGTGAAAGGCCTGGAGGACCATGGAACACCATTAAAAAAAAAAAAAAAATACGGACGTTTCACAACAAAGTGCAATCCACTGATAACCCTCAAGGACAGAAAGACCAGATTAGAGTTTGTCAGAAATCTTTTTCACATTTTCACAAATACTGCACCCATATGGTTTATATTAAGAACTTTAAGTAGACATTAGATACCCAGAGCTTTATAATAAAAATAACGAGTTAATAACATCATTTCATGTGACATCATCTAAACAAACATAAATACATACCACTTGTAACCAACGTTAGTTCAGTTGAGAGAATAGTCTCAAAATGTGTATGAGAAAGGCCACCTTTTTATTTTCCACTAAGTGTCACTCGAGGTATTCTACACAGAGCAAATAAACTGTTGTGTACTAAGAACTTTAAGTATCTCACAGTTATTTGACACAATTAGGATTTAGGTCTGCATCCAACATTACAGTAATAAAGATATACAACATACGTGGGACAGGCAGGATTACAGTGAACTCCCGGTTTGTCTATATCAGGGCAAACAGGAAAGCCAGAAAATTCACAAGAGAGAAAGACAACATCTGCATCCCTGTCAGGTGCCTGAGGCATCCTATATGAAGGAAATAAATTATGGCACAATAGGAAATTTAATTAGAATTTATTTGACAGAATTAGGATTTAGGCCTAGACCCAACATCATAACAACAAAAGCCTTACAACATACCTGGACCCTGGCAGGATTGTTTTGTGTCTGTCTCTTTTCGCTCCTTCAAGGGAACCGCCAGCTGTTGTATAGTTCATTTTTTATTCTGTTTGTTTAATTAGTGCTTAATTAATTTGTCTCACATAACTAATTTCTTGGGATTACAGTGTTTCCCACAGAATTGGATTCCATTTGTGGACGAGATCAACTGAGGAGGGTTTATTTGTGCGCATATCTATAATAATAATCATAATAATAATTCATTCATCATCTCTAATGCTTATCCTGTACTGGGTCACATAAGGAGGCTTTGGGAAGATGGCGGGGAACACCCTGGACCGAGTGCCAATCCATCCCAGGACACACACACACACACTACAAGCTATTTTGGACGCCAATTAACCTAATCAGCCCTTATAGTCTTTGCACTGTGGGATGAAATCCACCAGGCGTAGGAGGAACATGCAAACTTCACACACACACACACACACACACACACACACACACACACACACACACACACACACACACACACACACACAGAGCTGAGGCAGGAATTTCCTACAGTCTACACTGAGCCTCCAATAACGAACTAGACACCATATTAACTTAGACACATCTCCTGTTATACTGAACTTCCAGCCTCCTAACCCACAGTAATGTCAATTGTTAAAAGCGCTATACAAATAAAATTGAATTGAATTGAATTGAACTTGAATTGAACAGAATAAATAGGAATCATAGCATTATCTTTGGAAGTATTGGCAGATGTGGGGACGGTTCCACTTTACTATGAATACGGTCCTGACCTCGGCTGATGCAGACAGCTGTTCTTTGAGGACTTGTGACTGCCTAACTTCAGTACGACTGCAGCTCACACCCTGTTGTACATTATCACCCAGATGAGGACGGGTTCCCTGTTGAGTCTGGTCCTCTTAAGGTTTCTTCGTATTGCCATCTCAGTGAGTTTATCATTGCCACTGTCGCCCTTGGCGTGCTCATCAGGGACAATCTGACAATCTGATCATTTAGATTCATATACATTTTCTCACATATTATACACTTCCATATATTCATACATTTTCATAATTTTCTTTTGATTCTGTAAAGCAGCTTTGCAACAATGATCATTATTAATAAAATAAAATTGAATTGAATTAAATGTGGTTCTCCATGCTATATCTTGCCAGTGTTCCTTTATGCTTATATAATAGGGTCGACATTGGCCAGAAATATTCTTCATTGCCAAAAGTATTCGCTCGTCTGCCTTTACATGCATAGTAACATCCAATTCTTAATCCATAGGGTTTAATATGATGTTGGCCCACACTTTGCATCTATAACAGCTTTAACACTTTAACACAGTCATGTTGGAACAGGAAGGGCCCGTCCCCAAACTGTGAAATTGTCCAAAATGTCTTGGTATGCTAAAGTATTAAGAGTTCCTTTCACTGGAAGTAAGGGGTCGAGCCCAACTCCTGAATAACAACCCGTTGTGCACTGTGCACCAGTGCATAAAGCAAGGTCCATACAGACATGAATGAGCAAGTTTGGTATGGAAGAACTTGACTGGGCCGCACAGATTCCTGACCTCAACCCGATAGGACACCATTGAGATGAATTAGAGAGGACACGGTGAGCCAAGGCTTCTCATCCAACATCAGTGTCTGACCTCACAAACGAGCTTCTGGACGAATGGAACAAAAATTCCCATAAACACACTCCTAAACTTTGTGGAAAGCCTTCACATAAGAGTTGAAAATGTTATATCTGCAAAGGACAGGCCAACGTCATATTAAACCCTAATGTGACGAAATGGATGTTACTCATGTTATTCATATGCATGTAAAGGCAGGCGAGCAAATACTTTTGGAAATATAGTATGTGTATACAAACTGTAACTACTGAATGGAATGAGTTGTTTATAAGAATACACAATTATCGCATTTTGCATAGTAAAAGCAGCCGTTAATGTGAAATAAGTCACTCTGATCCTATCAGGCTAACTATGTCAGACGGTTGAGGGCTTTTATTTTGTCGGATAACACTTCCGGGTGTGACCCGGAAGTCTGCTTTTATGTTGATACTCGAGAAAAATGGCGGCGCCGAGAGACAGTGATGGTAAGTTCTCAGTTTAGCTTTTCATTATTATATACGGTTGTAGTTTCTCTTTTCAGTTTATAGACGTTGTATTGAAGAGTTAAGTTATTATTCGGACCGGAAGTAGACAATGATTAAAGACAATAAAATGAAGCTAGCAACATGAATTCATTAGAATGTTTAATACTGGACATTGTTTTTTTTTCTTTGTTAACATTAAGGTGATCTAACAGCCATAACAGTATGATCCCCCGACTAATATTAAGTATGTTTCACTTTTTGCCTCAATAACAGTGATGCACTGTGTGTTCTAACACCTTTATATTGGGACCAGCATTATCCTTTTTTTACCAATTTGATCTACACTAGTGCTTCTATTGGATCACATTACACAGGTCAGCCTTTACTCTCCATGTGCATCAGTAAGTCCTAGCCATCTATGATCCTGTCGCCAGTTAACCGGTCCTCCTTCCTTGGATCACTTTTGGTATGTACTGACCACTGCAGACCAGGAACATCCCACAAGAGCTGCAGTTTGGGGGTTGCTCTGACCCACTTGTCTAGCCATCACAATTTGGTCCTTCTCACAGTAGTTGCATTTAAAAAAAAAAAATCTTGTTATCAAGAGGACTGGGCAAACCAGAGCAACTTCAAAACTGCAGCTCTTGTATCCCACAGTTACCAGTGAACTGTCGAAGGCATCATGGATGGCTTAGGTTCACTGATGCACATGGGGAGTGAAGGCTGGCGCGTATTCCAATCCAAAAGATGCGCTACAGTAGATCAAACTTGAATCGAAAGTGAATGCTGGTTCCAATAGACAGGTGTTAAACTGTTATGGTGGCAAAAGGGAGAACCTATTCAATATTAGGCAGGTGAACATAATGTTATGGCTGGACGGTGTGTGTGTGTATGTATGTATGTACATATGTATATATATATATTAAGTGAGTATTTTTTCTAGTTGTATGTATGCTGTATTTTATCTGTTTTAGATAAGAAAGGTGATGAAGAGGACGTGTCCTCAATTATGGGCTTCTCTGGCTTTGGTAGGTAACGTTACTCTTATTCCTCTTTTATAACAAATTCCTTTCCTATTTAAATGTAACATGAATATCTCGCATGTTAACAGGTAGAAAAGCTCGGACGTTCGACTTGGAGGCTATTTTTGAGCAGACACGGAGGACAGCCATCGAAAGGAGCCAACGAGCATTAGGTAGTTTTTTGTACATAAAGTTATCTGAAGTCAGGATGCAGGTTTTATTTCATTAAAGTTTTATTTCATTACAGGCAGATGTAATGTCAGTGCATAAATGCATTAAACACCAATAAATATAGACTGTGCCATAAACAGCTTATGCAAGAAGCAACATATTAACAGAGTTAATATTATTACATAAATAAATATAACAGACTGTTAATAATCTGTCAGTAATCCCCTAAGCATCTTACATCGAATGCGCTTCCCGATAAAACACTCCCGTTTTATCCAGGCTTGGGACCAGCACTACTGTATATTCAACCTATATTTATTTTGTATATACTTATGTAATATACATATGTATATCATGTTTAGCATATTATAATTACTGCAACTTCTCTACATAAAACACTCACACCCCTGTACATAAGAACATTCTTTATTGTAAATAGGCCACTTGTGCACTCCTGTTCATATCCTACTGCATTTTATTGGCTTTGTACATGTACTTTTCACAATCTAATCTAATCTAGTACTGAGTCTTAGTTTAGTAACCTATTGCTGTACATCCTTGGCTCAGTAGGAATGAAGATAAATGTGAGTAGTATAGACGGCTTTTTAAAATAAATCTGTTGTGTGTTTGAGCAGAAGACCGTCAGCAGCAGGAGTCTCAGATTTCCGGCCCCAGTGCTGCCTCCTCCACGGCGTCTGCCTCCAGTCAGAAACAAAGAGCGTCTTCTTCCACTTCCAGGTAACTCGAAAGTCTGTTCAGGGATGTGAACACTATTTTGTCTTGTTCATTTCAAAAGTTGATTTGTTTTCTACATTCTCGAACAATACTGGTCAGAGTTTTTCAAAACTATGAAATAGCACATATGGTATTAAGTAATTGAGTAACAAAAACAACAACAACAACAGTCAGTTGTTATTTTAAGACACAGAGGACAGCTGTTCTTGTAAGAACAGTATTGTCAATGCATTTGCAAAACCCATCAAACACCATGATGAAACTGGCTCTCATGAAGATCTTCCCAGGAAAGCAAGACCAAAACAAATGGAAAAAAATGGAAATGGGTAACTATGTAACAACAAAAAGAGTTATTAGTCAATGGTTATTTTAAGACATGGAAGTCAGCCTTTCTGGAATAGTAATTGCAAGAACAGCGTTGTCAAGTGCATTTGCAAAACCCATCAAGTACCTTGATGAAACTGTCTCCTCTCAGGAAGGCAAGACCAAAACGTACCTCTGCTACAGAGGAGAAGTTCATTTAGGGTTACCAGCCTCAGAAATCACTAATTAACAAACATCATCTCAGATTAGAGCCGTTATGAAGGATTTACAGATCATGAGTAGGAGCTGCATTTCAATATCAACTGTTCAAAGAAGATTGTTGTATATATTGGACACCTTCAGCAAGTAGAAAGAAATAAAAATCAGGAACGACCCTGAATTAGAAGGTGTGTCCAAACTTTTGACTCGTAGTGTATTTGGTGATTTGATTTGGTTTTATTTATTTATTTATTTATTTATTGTCCTAAACAGACAGAAGGAGAGTGATGACAGCAGCGACAGCAGTGACTCCGAGCCTATCGGTCCTCCAGCTCCTCCTTCACAAGCGGACGACGACGAGGATGAGCCGATCGGACCGCCGCTCCCACCAGGATTCAGCCGCACCGCTGCCGATGATGATGAAGACGAAGACGACGACACGATGGAGGAGGAGGAAGATGAGGTAGGTGTAGAAGAAAAGTTCATTTTCTGATTCTGTTGAATTATTCATTTTAATATTTATAATGTATTATCAAACTCTTTACGAATATATTTAAAATACGAATTAATAGATTTTTTATTATTATATTGCTATACCGAATATGCAAATATTATGCACTAGACAAACTAGTTTTTGCAACAATTTGATGTTTGCACTAGGGGGCAGCACATTCCCATCATGACAGTTACATTAAGTCTTTCTGAATTCTATGATTTCATGATTAATATGCAGCCTAAATAATAAGAGTGCAGCCATAATAATAATAAGTTTATGGTAATAACAAGCTCAACATCGTTCCTTAAAGTGCCTTCTCTATGATGATGTGTTTACTCATTATTATGGGAGTGTGTATTACTAAACGCTCCAGTGTAATGCCTCTTGGATGGCCCGAGTGTGTGTGTGTTTTGACTTCACACCAGAGCTGACGAAGTGCAGAGACACGTGTGTGTTTCAGCGCCACGCTCGGCTGGTGACAGAGCCACTTCCTGTCCGGGGCACCACTTGCTCCTGCTGCTTTGTTCAGCATTACGTGTGAAGTTCAGGTCTGTCCCATGCTGCAGTTCAACAAGACAACGCGCGGTGAAATGTTATGGCAGGGCGGTGGGCGTCGTCGTAGGTCGCTGTGTGAATAAAATAGCACCAGTCCTGACCTGAGATCTGCTCCGTAAACAATCGGGACAACTATGTACAGATGTTCGGTGCAGGGAAACTAACCACAGATGTTAGTTTAGTAATAATTTCTCAGAAGGATGTCATAATACACCCAATAAAAATGTATATACTAAACATAAAAACCTGCAGTAGACAAAACCACTTTTGTTTTATTAATTTTTAATAGACATTTGGATCTTATTTCATAAAAGCTCTTTTATCTCTCACTCTCTCTTTCTTTCTCTCTCTCTCTCTTCTCTTTCTCTCCCCCTCTGTCTTCTTTTGTCCGTCGCTCTTTGCTACAGGATCCAGTAAAGAAGATTCCAGACACTCATGAGATCACGCTTCAGCATGGTACAAAGACGGTAAGTTTTTCTTTCTTGTTTTTGTTCCCCCCTGACCTTTTCTCTCTCTCTCTCTCTCTCTCTCTCTCTCTCTCTCTCTCTCTTTCTGTAGCCTGCAAATGTAATAAAGCTGGACTATGTAACACGATCCAGTTATGAACACTTGGCCACAGTCGGTTTTCTCGCCTAATGGTTTCCTTCAGCAGAGATGTAAAAGCTCCTCACTTGGACTTAGCGCAGCAACTGAGCCACTTGTCTTAGCAAGTCTATATTAATCCTTGTTAAAGCAATAGAAAAATACCAGGGTTCTATAGAGCAGGTCGGCTTGTGGTCCGAAACCTCACCCTTCATTTTTTTCTTCTTCCTATTTTTTCTTTCTGTTTTTTTTTCCTTCTCTGTCGATAACTTTTATATACGTTTCTAATAAAACCGGACCGTCCTCTGAAGAGAGGGTGGTGGGAGTGAGGTCAGCTTATGAAACTTGGATGTAGAAGGATGAAAACAGCAGCTGTATCTTACCGGCTTCATCTTATTATTACTATTAGGGGGAAAAAGTGTTAAAAAGCCTTGTAGTGGATTAGTTGGTTTACTGCAGGTGAATAAAATCATCCCATTTTTTTCCCTCTTCGTGTCGTGGTACAGGTTTCAGCTCTGGCTCTCGACCCATCCGGCGCTCGACTGGTCACCGGCGGCTACGATTTTGACGTCAAATTCTGGGACTTTGCCGGGATGGATGCAGCACTACAGGCCTTCAGATCCCTACAGCCATGTGAATGGTGAGAATGATGACTGTGAAATTCTGGTTTAAATGACATAAGCTTATTATTCTGCTTTAAGATTTAGGATAAATTCATACCCGGCCAGTAAATACAAGAACCTTTGCTGTAACTGTGCAGATACGGGCAGGGAAGCCAGCAATTTAAAAAACAAAAAAATAACAACAACAAAAAAATTATATACTGTATATATATAAAATAGCCTATCCCAGGAGTCTTAGGGCACGAGGCAGGATACACCCTGGACAGGGTGCCAATCCATTGCAGGGCACACACACACATGCACTCACTCACACGTGCTTTCACACACTATGGGCAATTTGGGGAACGGCAATTAGCCTAACCTACATGTCTTTGGACTGTGAGAGGAAACCGGAGTACCCGAAGGAAACCCACCCAGCACGGGGAGAACATGCAAACTCCATGCACACAGAGACGGGAATCGAATCTGGCCAGGAATCGAACCCGGACTCTGGAGGTGCAAGGCGACAGTGCTAACCACTACACCACCATGCCGCCAGTTTGGATACAATTCAATTAAATAAAATTTTATTTATATAGCTCTTTTAACAATGGGCATTGTCTCAAAGCAGCTTCACAAAATTAAAAGAAGACACATTCTAAGCCCATGGTTGTTCCTGAAAAAATTTTTTTTTCTACATTGTAAAACAATGCTAAAGTCGTCCAAAATATTCAATAATCTCTGTTGAACAGTTGATATTGAGATGTATCTGCTACTTATTCTCTATAAATCCTTCATAACGGCTTTAATCTGAGGTGCTGGTTGTTAATTGGTGATTTCTGAGGCTGGTGTCTCGAAATGAACTTCTCCACTGCAGCAGAGGTACGTTTTGGTCTTGCTTTCCTGAGAAGGTCTTCACGAGAGACAGTTTCATCATGGAGCTTGATGGGTTTTGCAAACACACTTATTGTGACAATACTGTTCTTGCAAGAATTGATCCAGAAAGGCTGACCTCTGGTTCTTAAGATGACAACTGACTGTGGTTGTTGTTACTTAATTACCTAATTGCCATATGTGTTATTTCATAGGTTTGAAATCTCCAGTATTGATTCAGAATGCAGAAAATAAATCACGAAAAAAAACCAACAACTTTGAATTAGAGGGTGTGTCCAAACTTTTGACTGTTACCGTATATATGTACTATGTAAGTAGGTCAGCATTTAAGTAAGAGTGTAAGTAGGCAAAGAGGCAAGTAAATAAATACTCGAGATGGAATGTAAGTAGACCAACAAATAGGCAATCACATTAGGGACCAAGTTAGCCATTACGTGACTAAATAGGCTTGAAAGAACATAAATAATCCAGGAAGAAAGCAGCCTAGTAAAGGATGTGAGTAAGTCGGCAAGGAGGCGTGTAATTGTGATTTAATGTGCCACAGTCAGTGAACACCTGTCTAATGCTAGACTTTAACTTTTAGCAATAGAGTTTGACAAAAAGGTTACCGGGAGAGCCAAACTGTGATTGATTGTAGAAAAGCTGTAGTATAACACGGTTCTGTATGGCGTGTTTTATACGATAAGATTAGGAAATTGTTTTTGGACGCCAGGCCTGATATTGTCCAAATTCCAGCACTGCCTGATACACCGCGTGTTATTCCGTGTTGTATTTTTGACCTAAAGACTGAGCTAACTCGAGCCAGATGCGGCGGAGCGGGGCAGGGCTTGCGTGTTGATGTGTGTCAGCCTCCTAAACGGTGGGGTGTCTTCTAGAAAAATCTGGAGTCTCTGGATATGGCGAGCCAATTGGCTGAGCAGGAGCAGGCTTTCCTCCTGTGTGCGACAAGAGCCATACTACGGCACATTAGGCAGCTCATCAGCTCATCAGCCCGCAGTGCCTTCCGTCCCCTCCTCTAATAAGCTCCCGGCTTTGCGGCCAACAAAAATACTGCCCATGTGGAGGCTATAAAAGCTGTGAGCGACCGTTTGAGTAACGCTGCTGTACACGAGTCTTGGTCTGACATATCCTCCAAGCTCATGTCGTAATAACTATGTCTAATGCGGTTCAGCTTTGAAAGACCGGCCCCGCCGAATTTTTTCACGTTGACCAAATTGTAAACGGGTCTGCACAAAATAAAAGCGTATACACTAGGGCTGTTTTCTCATCATTCTCCGGGGAGGAGGGGAGCCAGGATGGGTACAGTTGAACTTTGAAAAATGCTGGAATTGTTTTTTTTTCATATGTCTTTATGATATTACTATTTATTTGTTTATTTATTTATTTAAATTAAATTATCTACACAAATGAAAACATCTACACAGACAGCTATGTCTGGTATTGTGTTTCAAATCACCATGGCCACCATAAGTAATATTGTGTTCTGTTGGCATTTTCTCCCGCCATCTTTTCACAATTAGAAGTTGCGTAACGCTCCGCGAGGCCGGACGTCTTGCACAACTGGCAGATGTCTTTGACCGTGGAGTCAGACAGATGAAATCTCTCAAAGTTTCCTGTACACAGAGAGCGCGGCCCCTTCGCCGCTCGCAAGCCAGTCACGATTTTCAGAGCCGCGCATCTGTCGCTTAGATCAGCTGACCTTTAACCCTGATAAGCGAAAGCATGGCTGAGTGAATACAACCTGTGTAAACATGTTTAATTTTTATTAATTTTTTATTTTGTTCTTTCTTTTCAGTCACCAAATCAAATCCTTACAGTATAGTATAACTGGTGATGTGATCTTGGTGGTGGCGGGAAACTCTCAGGCTAAAGTCCTGGATCGGGACGGCTTCCAAGTCTTAGAGTGCATCAAAGGGGACCAGTATATTGTGGACATGGCCAATACCAAGGTATACTTTATTTCTGTCCTGTAAATGATAATGGATGTGTGTGAGAGGTCTGCATTGCAGATTGTTGACATTTACAAAACATTAAATGAAATTATTATTATTATATAATATTCCTATTATACAAGCTAAGTAACTAGTAACACTACTACTGCTTACTTACTACTTTATTGTAATTATTATAATAATTATTATTGTGTAGTTGCTAAGGGTGTAATGGTACACGTGTTTGAATTCATACCGGTTGGTGCGCTTTGTAATCCAGTTTAGCATTAATTAGCGCTGGGGGATTTTCTCTATTAATTCTGTTAATTCAGATTAATATAATGCATATAATAATATAATGAGGAACCTCAAAAGGGAACCCATCATCATCTGGGAGATATCAGATAGCAGGAATTGATCTGCATCATACTGTGTGTTAGGAGGCTGGAAGTTCAGTATAAGAGTGAATGTCTTAAGTTAATATGCAGTCGGGGTCGTCATTGGAGGCTCAGGTAACCTGTAGGAAATTCCAGTTCTGAACTATCAAAGTCCTCAGAGAACAGCTGTCTGCATCAGCAGGTATAAAGATGTAAATATAAAGGTGTAAAGAGGAACCGTCAACACACGCATCCCAGACAGACCACACGGGGCATCCATGCGACGAGATCTCCAACCAGAAGCGGGGAACCAGGATGAGTTAGTCAGGTCCAGAGGGCAGAGGTGGTGGAGGAGCAGCATGTGTAGCTCAACAGAAAAATAGATGGAATAGAAGAAATAAAACTAAATAGTTTTATATAAAAATACAGGAAAATAGAAGGAGAGATAACTGTTAGGTCTGGTCACAGTCATCGTGTATAAGGTTAATGTATACTGAGTGCAGAACGTTTTGGTTCTGTTGTGGAAGCTAACTCAAATGTGATATGCATGTATTTTCTTTCGCAAACAATGAACTTTTTCTGCCCAATTAAATCATTATAATGATTATTTCAGTCAATACTGAGATCATGATTATTTAACAAGGTTACTCATTGACTTAGAAAATTTTATTTGTTTTATAGTTTTTTTAAAATATATTTTATTTGCCTTTATATAATAAAACAACCTGGCCTGTTTTTGACAGTGCAGCTAAATACCACAGGAGGCAGAAAGTGAGTTTAGTGAGGGATAAAAGTGCACTGCCATTCAAGTAAAAGGATGTGATGGATTTCAAAATGAGAACATTACCATGAAAAAGGAATGCAGGACAATTATCATTTAATTTCCGGTTATCTTGTTTTCATAATCATCTAAATTTTAAATTCTAATTGGAATTCCCTACTGTATAGAAAGTGTTTAAGTTTTAACAATCAAATATGTAAGCTGATGAATCTAAAGCTCATTCCTGTATGCGCAGTATAACTTACATGAATCATACTTCTTACGCTTAAATATGACTCCAAAACCGATTCAAATTTTTTTTTTTGATTTCTATATGCTTGCAAGTTCCTCAGTAATCCTACAGGTGGAGCACTGTAGACTACCCACACATTCACACTGGTAGGCAGCACAGTGTTCTGTGGGGTACAAGCAAGTGAATTGCTAAGTTTGTTTAAAATTAGGATATTTATAAAATCATGACACTTATTGAAGCGCAATACAGATTAGATCAGCACATGGGTATCATGATAATATTGTATCAGGAGATTCCTGTCACTGCTTTCTTTATTTCTCATGCTCTGAGCATGCCTGCTGTTTTGAAATGACTCCCTGAACAGGGAAGGAACTTGGATTTAGGAGTAGTTGGCTTGTGTCGCGATGGCAAACTGAAACAGTAACAGTACAAAAAAAATGTCTTACAGTATTTACAAGGAACGCTGTTTGCTAGAGACAGTGCTGTTACTGCTGTATTTTTAAACGACTTACCGGCTAGATGCGTATACATGGATACGTTTTGTAAAAAAGAATTTGCTGTTTTTGTGCATTAATAAACGAAAATTAATTTCATATGATCTTTTTAAAAAAAAAAAAAAATTATTTCTATGTACTGAAACCGCGACTTCTGCGTACCGTTACACCTCTTACAGTAGCGTTAAGAACACATGATTTCGAAACCACTTTTTCATATAAAAGCTTCATTAAAGACTTAAAAAATGTCAGCTAAAATAGATTTTATTACATTTTTTATATTTGATTTGATTATATGGAAAAATTGACATTTTTTAAGTGTACTTTGCTTCAAATTTTCTCTGTATGCTTTTAAGGATTTTCCTCATATTTCATTTATATTCATGTTTTGTCAGAATCACACTTCCATCAGCTTTCCTTTAAACATAAAGCCCTGAGTTTTCCACTTTTTAATCCGGGAAGGATGAAATCTTTGTCTTTTTTTCCTGGAAACAGCTTTTGATTTATTTTAAGGCTGATTAAAAGAAATGCTGTTTGTGTGTATTTGCAGATGATCCAGATAGTTTGTATTTTTTTAAAAAGTGGATTTCAAAGAGTTTTTTTGTCTTTCCGTGAATTTTTTTTATTTTTCCTCCGTGCAGTGACCTGGATAGTTTACGGGTGTGTAATGCCGCTCGTTTGCTACATCTGTGGACAGTTTGTTGAAGTCTCAGTGAAATTCCTGCATCAGTGAGTGGAAGGGTCACTAAATCATGCACCTGGTCAACTCACATTATCTTGTCACTTTCTCACACACACACACACACACACACACACACACACACACACACACACATGTGCGCGCTACCCAAGAAGGTGAATCGACGTGCCTGTCCTGTTTCTAACCAGTTGTAGGATTGTCGTTCTGCTCCATTTGTTTCTAATTTGCACGTAGGTTTATTTCGGTGAGAGCGCTGGCCCGGTGAAGTTGACCCTCGCTGATGCGCCGTGTTCACATAGCATCCACGGGTCTCCTCCCGTTACACACACACACACGGATTTCCTAAAATTTAGAGTGACACGTTTCCCTGCTTCTGTTTATGATTTAGCTATTTCTCCTTGTGGAGTCCTCGCTATGTTTTGCTCTGTGTGTATAATTGTGTGTGTGTGTGTGTGTGTGTGTGTGTGTGTGTGTGTGTGTGGATATATAAATATAGATTACAGCATCTGTCTGCTTCTATTTAGTCCAGCACCGATTTACTCTCCTGCACTGTTGATGGAGTGGATCAAATGTGCATAGCAAGAACACTTCCTTCTATCCAAACGGAGCCGCGCCGCTTTGATTCGACGCTCGGTGTTTATCCAACGATTCTCATTCCGTATGGGAGAAATTAGCTTTGTCATATCATTAACGACGTGATTAGCGTGCAGTGTTCGGAACCGTAAGGAGAACTAGGGCTTGCTCGTTTGATCTGCTCCTCCATAATTGGCGGTGAGGTTATGGGTACATACGTGTAGGTTAACCGCAGCTTCAAGCTTCCAGAAACATCTAGGCCGTGTGATTTCACGTTTCCATGGTTTCGTGTTTTGGGTTTGCGTGTAAAGGATTACACTCAGGGCTTGTTTTATTTATTTGTTTGTTTGTTTGTTTTTCTTGTGACTAATTTTATCTCGCAGGAAAGATGATCCGAGTCGGCTTAAATTTTCTTCAGTTTTTATAAAGTACAATTTCTTGATCGATTATACATGCGTAATAATCCAGGCTTTTCTCTTAACATATTATAAGTTCCACTTTTTTTGGTGTGTGTCCCCCCTATACCACCCCCCCTCTATACAGGGTCACACGGCCATGCTGAACAGCGGCTGCTGGCACCCCAAGATCAAAGAAGAGTTCCTCACCTGCTCCAACGATGGGTGAGTAATCCTTAAAGACGAGCAGAAATCTGAGTACGTGGACGGGCCCCCCAGAGGAGCACGAGCCCTCCAGCTCGATATAGAATTCCTATACGTGTAGCTGGTTGAGGAGGCGAAGGTTAGCCGTGCCTGCTGCGGCAGCGGTCTCAGTGACTCAGAGGTCGAGTAATATATCCACCCTGACTCACGTGTTAGTCAGACCATAAGTGTAGTGGCATTTTTTTATTTTATTTTATTTTTTACAGAATTTTATTTCCCAAAGGTGAGCTTGAGCTCTAACTAGAAAACGTCAGAGAAATAATGTCACAGCATAGTGTCTTTTCCCAAAAAATAAAAATGATAAAAATTATTTTTAAAAAGTTTGCTTTTGTGGTTTTTAGTGGCGCTAATCCCAGATAATCTTTGGATTTCCAATCGTTCCTCCAGGCTTTTGGAATCTTGGCATGAACACCTTTAAATACTGCATATTATTCCAGCCGTCATGGCTATTATACAGAACTGAACAATTTTATTCCTAAAAATGGATTACACCTTCGGTCATGATTAATATCAAAACCAATTCCGGACAAGGAAACCAAAGTGTCTTGAGATGTCCAGATATTCGAGCCCAGTCTTCCACTGAATGGAAGCTTTTTTTTTTAGTATACTTCCTGCACAGTGGATAAAAAAAGCTTTAATTCATTCATTTATATTGAGGCTTGGTGATTTTGTGATTTTGAGTTTTCCAGTACTCCATCATTCATTATAAAGGTTCTGGCCGTCCTACAGGACGCATAAAAACCATTAACATCCAGCAATGTTGTTTTATACTAACATAAAACTATACTAGGAATAAAAATGTCTAAATATATCATGCTCCATAAATATACAGTAAATACATCACACTTCATTAGGTAAAAAAAATTTTTAAATCCAAGGCGGCTTGTAGTTAGAAGCTTTTATCTCGCAGTTATTGTAACGGCGCTGATGGGCTGCGTTAAGGAACCCTGAGATCATCATCTTTATTGAAAACGTCCACCAGCCAATAACGGAGGCAAATGTTTACGTTGTGGCCTGCAGTTGCACATATGAAGCTGTTTTCTCCCATTTTACCGCGTGTTCTGGAAATTGTCCCCTGGCACGTTACGGCTGTTGTTGCTCCCTGTTGAAGAGGTGGGAAAAAACAGTGAGAAATTTCAAGCCGAAGCAGCTGCAGATGTTTGCTGTTCCTGGCTGGGCGTCGGTTCAGTGCTGCAGGGCCTACACACTTCTCTGCTCTGGACCCTTGTATTTCTTTCTCCTGCACAAATTCTCATTCTCATTTATCCTGACTATTAGTGTCTCTTAGACCGTTCATGGATAATAACAGCCATTCTTGGTGTTAAACATGGGATGAGGGCATCAGAGGCTGTACACCACTCACTGTTTGTTTTGTACATAGACTGTGTAAATTTTTTTAAATTCCAGGACAATCCTATTGTGACTTCACGCTTACGTTGAACTATGGAAGCTCTGATTGCCGTTGTCTTGGTAGGAGTTGGCTCCATCTAAACCCTGGTTAATCTATAAATGGGCAAATGTGCGGAACGAACGGAGCATGTCTGTTGGTCTGCTTCACTCACCAACACGAGATGCTCTGTTAATACAATTAAGCTCACAACAAACCATAGTATCTCTAAAATAGGAATAAAAACACTATGCAGAGGTTTAAACAACTGAGATGTCATTCAAATTGGCCACACCCCCTAATTATTCATAACATTACGGCTTAATGTGATTTTTAATTGCATAAAAAAATCACCCCTGTACAGTTGGCAGATCTAGTTATGGAGACCAAAACTAGTTGAACATTTATTTCTGTTTTTTTAAATCCGGACATTGTAAAAAAAGTTCTATGGGGATTGACCTAGTGGCCAATCAAGGAACTTTTGTGCCAAACACATTTTGGCACAAGTGCATTGGAGACGTTTTTTTTAAATTGGAGGGTGACGCTTGGTTTGAGTCAGGAGGCTGTGGGTCTAAGATAAAAGATAAGGAGTTTTACTGTCTTTAAATTAAATATACTGAAATCTGACTGGTCATGAGGATGTGCATGAGAATTTTATTTTAATTATAATACATAAGTAATAAGACTCCTTTCAGAAATGTTGGCTTATGGTGTTTCACTTAAGTTAGAGTTGCACTGAGGCAACTGTTGAAGTCTAAAGTGCACCTTTGAAAGTTTAGCTTTCAGTAGGGTTTATTCAGCCTTTTTCCTTTCATGAGGCAGCTTTTATCACCCACAGCATGCTTCAGGCAAGCTGTAAAATCAGATTTTTGTTTTTTTCTACTTGGAATGACTTCTGGGAGCCACTTTCCTCTGTGCAGTTCACATCTGTAACACCAACTCAAAAAAAAAAAAAAAGAGGAAGAAAAAAAATTTGATTCAGATTCCCCGCATTTCAACTTGGGTGTTGGGATCTGGCCCAGGACAAAGCTGTGTATGAGCCTTTAGTGGTGCTGCGCCACGTGTTCCCGCTGGCATTCTATTATATTGAGAAATATTCATTCCATTTGATGCTTCAGAATGTTGAATCAGAATGTTATAAAAGTGAAATAAACTGATTTAGTACTGCATAAACCTTTCAAGTTATAAAGAAACGGCTCTCTCCGCCATGCCTAAAAACGAGACGTTGTTTGCCTCGTGTGAGCAGCCTGCCTCTTCCTCTTCATTCTCATTTTACTCTCATTTGTTGTAAGATAAGTCCCTTTGACAATCTGGGGCAGTTTTATCGCTTCTTTTTTTTTTTTTTTTTTTTGCATACCGGAGTTGTCACCACAGAATGCAAGCCATTTTTCTCCATTTTTCAACTTTACGCTCTTGCAGCGTACTAATTTGGGCCATTGACTAGTGTGAGCAAGTCGGGGCATTGGATGGAAGACATGTCAAGCTCGTCTACAGTCCAATGAGTCTGAAATCGTGCTTTTCTTTAAAGACGAAGTGGTCCATGCCTTGCCTTCGTCATAAAACAACATGCATACCATTCAGTTTTGCTATTTGACACTATACTCCTTGAGATCCCGACTTCCATCCTCCTAGTGGACACGTCCAGTTCTTCCTCTCATGGTTCGGCGTGACCACGGAGTGAAAGAGGAAGACCTCCCCAAAAAGCGGACCGATGGTGTGTTTGTCCGTGTTTAATTCAAATCCCTAACAAGCCTGTGTCATAAACCTTGTTTAACAATCTGCCCTTCGATTACGAGCTTCTTGTTAAGAGTCCTGGCAGAAGAATCCCTACTGTCCACTCGGGCTTATCTCCTCGCCTGACACTTTTATCTTCCACGCTGTTGAGAATGCAACAAGGCCAGCTTCTCTCTTCATAATCAGCAGGGTGACGATGCATAGTCAACCTCCGCGGGCCTCCAGCACTCCACCCCATTCAGCGCCGTCCTTCTGCTTTGATCAGCCACTATTTTATACTGACATCCTTATCCATCCATCTGGGGAATTTTTCCAACCACTTTGCGTATCCCAGGCATAAACGCCAGCCTTCGGCGAGATAGCATTTGTTGAGGTGGAGAAAGGTGAAAGGGGCGGGTGGTGTGCGTGCATGCGTAGGGGGGTCTTCGCTTGGCTTCCAGCTTCGGGTTTATGTGTAAAGGGCTGTGTCGGGTCGTAAACTGCCCACGCATGACTGGGATTGTATTGCGATCGTTTTTTATTACAGTGCAGTGAGGATTAACACATTAAAAAGAAACAAGGGGAAAAAAAATATTTGTCACTCCAGGTCTACCAGAAGCGTTCAGATTAACCTGCGCGCAGATACTGCTGAGCGCTGAGAGTAAATTACCAGCACCTCGAGGCCACTATATCACTTGTCCCTTCAAGTTGTTCTCTTTAAACTTTTATTTATATATTTTCCCAAGAAAGCCAAGACACCATTTGAAACTCGTTTTAGTCATTCCTTTTTGTGCTCTAGGAAGGGTTGTGTTACCGGCTAGGACGTGTGATGTGCGCAGGAGGATCCTGTGTAAATAGTGCAGAGGCAGCTCAAATAAGACAGGTGGAGCCATCTGTCACAGTTACAGTCAGCCATTATCGCCGTCATCAGACAACTGAAACTTTTTTCCTTCTCATAGACAGGTTGCTAGTCTAGGATTGATGCTGATAGCAGCTGAGAAAGCCAGGGAAAACCAAAAACATGATCGTGAATTCAGAAGAACAATTAATTAGAAAGCACATCAGCATCCACTCATAATGAAAAAGATTTATTTCCATTGCTGATTATACACGCCATATGATTTTATAATTTTCAGCATTGTTATTGTGATTATAACAAGACATATTTCTTGATCAGATAAATGCCATTAATTAAAAAAAAAAAAAGGAAAAAAAGCATTGTGGGATATATTGAGACTTTTATTTCCTTTTATCATGGTATTTTAAATGCATGTAGCAATTAGCAGCCGATTAGCAGAGGTGGGCAGTGTAGCCCAAAAGTTTAATCAGATTAAAGTAGCTGTACATCAAAATAATTTTACTTAAGTAGAAGTAAAAAGTAGTCATTCAAAATATTACTCAAGTAAGAGTAAAAAAGCATTTGGTGAAAAGACGACTCAGGTAATGATTTTTAAAAATTACTTTTCATTTTTTTAGGATGTAAGCAGCCAGACAAAATGATTGAATAATGTACAAATTCTTACATTTCAAGTAATAAAATAAATGAAATAAATAAAATGAAATTAAAGAAATAAAACTAAATATATTAGCAAATTAAATAGCAAATTAATGAACAAGAAACACAAATTTCCTAATCTCACTTTTTTTTTTTTTTACAACATAAAGTTTTTGAAATAAATCCCTACTGTAGGTAACATATGTATGTTTGAACAGTGTAACTATTTCCTGTGTAAGATATACTGTATATTCAGTGACTCAATGACTCAGCAGAAAATAACATTAGAACATACAATATGTACAAGATGTCTCACTTTACCATAAACTGTGTCCAGCAAATGTAAGAAACTTAGCCCCTAGCATAATTGCTCATTATATATGCTAACATTACAACATTAAGTCAGCTAAACGAACCGTGACATGTTTCCTCAGGTAAAGCGTCAAGTTTTTATATGCTTTATATGCTAAAACGTCTGTCTGTTTTGGCAGAGAGAGATGACACCGCAGTATGAAGCTGTTCTTTTGCACGGTGTGTAAGTGAAACATGCTTTGTATATGAAGCCAGGAATGTTCATCCTCTTCTGTTGTAGCATTGGAGACAGATGCCTCTGCTAATTTTGTTTTCATTCCCTGTCTTCCACGGCTGAAGATTATTTTTTTCCGGCTATGCAGCAAGTTTGTGTGTGGTCATGTGACCACATGTGGTTATTGTGATGTTCAGTAAAGACTAGAGCTGGGCTACTAATCTGATTATACACTTTCATTAATCTTTTGTCAGTCTAAGTGATTCATTGAATTGTAAGGATAGTTTTCAATTTAGAATCAATTCACAATTTCCATATTATTTAGCGGAACAGTCCAATTTTAGACCATTTAACATATAAACCTGTCGACTGCTTTGAAAATATAGCACAGCTTTTGCAGAAAATACAAACTACTTTAAAATACTCATGTTTTACAAGTGTATTGCTGCTGCTTCTTCTTCTTTTGAGTTTATTTGTGGTTGATGCCTTATCGCCACCTGCTGAGCAAGAGTTTGGAGCTGAAGACCGGCAGGAAAAATTAACCCCGTCATACGTTACACATCATTTTAGGGCTTGTTAGATATTTTTTGGAAGTTTTTAATGCTTTGAAAGCTGTATGCAATAAAGCTGCTTGAGACAAATAAAATAATAACCATTTGTGCTATTGAATTTAATCGAATCAAAGAGAAAATTGCAATTCCCAGCGAGTGAATCGAATTGAATCAATGGACTACTTATGGTTCACAGCTCTAGTAAGGACCTGCCCTTTCCGTTTTGAGGAGGCAGTATTGATGTTTTATAACGTATTTTCACATTTGTTCGTTGTGTTTTTGAGTTTGCTGTTTGTCCTCAGTTTTTTCTTTGCGTTTACAGGCCACAGTAGATGTGCTGAATCTCCTACCATCCTTAGACAGGCTTTCGGACATTTGTTTCCTTTGTTTAAACTTGATGACTATGTAGGTGTGCTGGAATCCGGTCCTGGCGCGGATTGTGGCTGCGGTTGTGTTTACAGTGCATTCAGGACCCTCCGACATCAGGGGTCAGCGCTAGTTAAAGCAGACGCTGGGATGGAGAAGCACTTGGACACGCTTAGCCTGCTGGTCCTGTCTGCTCGTCGTGCCTCATCTTTAAACGGGTTCGCTCACCGTGACCTCTTTGCCATCCAGCCTTTCCCTTGATGCGTCTCGTCTTTCTTGCAGAAAGATCCAAGACTTAGTGGTTTAAAGTTAGGTGTGAGGTTGTGTTTTTAAATAAGGTCTTCACTTCTGCTGAAGCTGACCATAACCTTATTAAACCTTAAGTTTTGGCCTTTGTGAAAAAAAAGGTGTTGGCTGATAGCTGTAAGAGCCTGTCTTTGCCTCCTCAAAGATGCATTGTACTGTGCGTTCTTTCCCTCCATCTGCCTTCACTGTATCTGTGCGCTCTGTCCATCGTGTCAGTATGTAAACTCTCCAGTGGTCTGACCCAAATAGATCTCAACTGGCATCACGCTACGCTTTTGAATCCTGATTTTTTTTTTTTTTTTTTTTGCTTGTTTGCATTTTGGCAGCTGCATAAGCCAGACGCATCAGGTGTGTCAGCATTAAACAGCAATCCTTACTATCTGGTTAGTACATTACATTACGAGTCAGGATTTTTTTCTTCCCCTTTGAAATTCCCTAATGGTAAAGTTGTGCATGTGGCTGTTGTGTTTTTATTTCTTGCTTTTTTTTCGTTCCTCCTGTCCTCCTCTAACATCTGTAATGTGTTCAGCAGCTGTAGAGAAGAAAATTGGAATTTCATGGAACCTACGTATATGCCTGTAACGCTGATCTACCGTACCCCTGTGTTCTCTAAGCTCTTTCTCTTTCCTTTTATGACTTCTCTTTGTTGACGAAATATTTCAACGATACAGCCTGAGAACTGGACAAAGGGCTCTCAAGTTGCTGAGTTTTATCCAAAACTATTAGCATCCACCTAGCGTTGAGATTCTGAATGGTTAAACAAGCATTTATAAATATCTTTATCAATGGACACATGTTGTTATTTCCACATTTTTTTTTCCTGACTGTCTTTTGGTTTGTATCAGGACGGTGCGGACCTGGGACCTGAACAATGAAAAGAAGCACAAGTCCGTGTTCAAGCCTCGATCGATGCAGGGCAAGAGAGTCACCCCCACCTGCTGCACGTACAGCCGAGACGGCAAGCTGATCGCCGCCGGCTGCCAGGACGGTACCATCCAGATCTGGGACAGAAACTTAAGCGTGAGTTCTTTCCCTCGCTCTCAATTCACGCCGAATTACTTCTGTTAGTTTTGGTGCACTTTTTGTTTTTATGGCTTCTCAGCTGGATGTTTAAGTGGTTTGGATTCATCCCACAGGTGAGCCGCTTCACTTTCAGGTCTCGAGAAGTGAAAAAATAAAAAAAAACGGTTTGCGTGTCCATAGTCCGGGAACAGAAGGTCAGCACACGGCTTGACCTTGGCTGAAGTTGGTCAGTCTTCAGTGCAGCCATTGACACTGACCAGGTCTCTACAGTGTTAGGAAGCAGGAAGGTGGAGGTTACGGAAGCGCCGCTCTGTAAATAAGCTGCCTGGGTGTCCTCCTGCCTAGTCTCAGGCCTGACACGGATGAATGGAGACTGCGGTCAGAGTTGACTTACGCTGTGTACTGGTCTCAGAGCAGATGTGGAGCTGTTTAAGGATCTGTGCCTTTCGTTCAACCCTGAGGGCGGACTCGTGGTGTGTGTTCGGTTCAGAGCATGACCCAGAGTGAGCAGTGGAAGGTATGCTGTTATAGAGCCAGAGTCGAAGTAGTCTGTCAGGGGGGTGCGGGGGGCCTGGGAATGGGGTTTAGATCCACCTTGTCAGACAGGCAGGATTAATGCTTTGTCTTTCGGCTAAAAGATTATAGAAGCTGGTGTGTGTGTCTGTGTTTGTATTTTTAGTCATGTATATCACTTTTAAGGATATGATAAGGAGCTGCCTCATGGATGAAACATCCAGCGATTGAACAGAGCTGTATTGAGGTAACCTCTAGGGCTAATTATAGTCCGGGAAGCTAATTACACTCAATCAAAACTGTACGAGTTATTTTTCTATGACTCAGACGCTCGACTCGTATGTTTTGGCATCCGAATTATCTGTTTCAGAAAAAGAACAACACGCGTTCTGAGACTGCCTGTATCGGTTTCTGAGCACTGAGCCGTGCTTAAGAGCTCCCGTGCATCTATACTTCCATAGAATCGGTCACGTGAACAGGAGCAGACACTCTTATAGTTGATCAGATGCCCTTAACATCATTCTCTATGATTATATCCCACCCTGAGAACTGTTAACCTCAAAAAGTCCTCAGCGTCCAAAGCCTGAAGGATATTACCAGGTCACGCCTTTTCTCGAGGGTTCTGACCGATAGAACGGGAGATTATTAGGCAACTCGTAGTTCTTCGCAGACCTAATCATGTATTTGCGTATTTTATTTTAAGTTTTATAATAGAAAATATGAGCGTTCCTCAAGCAAGACTTTTTTTAATTATGTAATTTTTTCCCCTGTCCCATTTAAGCATTCCCATAAGGAAGAGAGCACAGCTGATTCAGTCGAAATGTCTAAATGAATTATTGTTATTAAAGACAAAGGCTTGGGATAAACGCAGGCTTAATTTGTAGCAGAAATGTAAGAAGTAAATTAGAGATGGAGGGAAAAATCGATTCTGTGATGTATAAATAATAATTAATAATTTTAGATATTATGTTACAGTACTGTGCTCAAGTCTTTGAGGCACTCTGTTACTTTGTTATACATGTTTATTTTATGACTTCATTATTAAGTCAGTACAAAAAAAAAAAAAAAAAAAAGATTTCCAAACATTAGAATTCCAGCAAAAATTGTACTTTTACAGGAAAATGTCTATAGAAAAGAAAAAGAAAGAAAGCGGCATATTATTTAAAAGAACTTATTTTCTTTTGCAAAAAAGCACTTTCCAGACAAAATAGAAAGAAAGTTTCTGGACCATTCCCTACAAAGATTCACTAAAATTAATGAATAAATAACATTATAGAAGAATATTTGCATGCCTGTAAAGAAAGCAACATATTACATGACAGACCAATTTTCAGATGGAGAAAAAAAATCATTAATGTCGACTCCTGGGTTTTGCATGAAAATAGAAAGGAGCGAGTGTGACGAAGTTACCAAAATCAAAAGAAATCATATTCTCCAGCATGCTCAGTAAAACAGCTGTTTTATTCACAGTACTGCGCAAAAGTCTTGGGAACATCCAAACAAAAGCCATATGCAATGATGCTTTTGAAATCATTTCTACATTAAAAGAAACTCCTATAAAAAGCACTAAGTGATAACATAAACAATAAATGGTCAATATTTGGTGTAGAAACTCTTTGCTTGAACATAAGCGGTATACAGATACAGATTTGTGCAGCGTTCGAAATAAAACAGCTGTTAGGTTTTACTGAGCATGCTGGAGAATATGAGTTCTTTTGGTAACTTCGTTCTATTTTCATACAAAACCCAGGAGTCTACATTATTGATTTTTATTTTTTTTCCCGTCTGAAAACTGGTCTGTCATGTAATACGTCACTTTCTTTACAGACATGCAAATATTCTTCTGTTATTTATTCATTAATTTTAGTAAATCTTTGTAGTGAATGGTCTTGTACATAATAATGCAGACATAATAAACTTGTATAATAAAATTAGTACTACAGATAATATGGCGCCTAAGACTTTTGCACAGTACTGTATATATAAAATAGAAATCTGCACATATGAGAGGCAGAAATGAGGGCTTCAGAGACACTGGATCAGCCTTTGGGGCGGCAGCGAGTTTACCGCATCCCCAATTCGCAGGTAATGGTAGCATGCAGGTGTCAAGATCTCGCACCCTCTGGGTTTTTTAGAAAACTGCACAAATTTTATCAGAGAGTATATTTAAAAAAAGGCTCATCACACTAATGAATTGTTTCATTAACTACAGCTTTTTAAAGTATTTTTGTTGATTGTAGTAACTGTTCTTTTTAAGGCATGCTTGCTGTACAGCAGTTATTTTAGTTACTTTTGCACAGTAGTACCGGGGCGACCTGCACATGTCTACTCCATGAGGTGTGCTGAACGGCAAGTTTCATTATAAAACGCTTCCAGATGAAGTTTGGATTTAAAAAAACAACAAAAAAAAAGCTGTGTGCTTGAGGTACCTTCAAGAGGAACTATTTTTACAAGAATATATTAAATGTAAGACATTTGAGATAGGTTATGAAAGTGAGGCAGATGAAAGAAGCTACTTCTATTGCACTTGCTGGAAACGACTAGACATCAGTAAGTGACCATAACTACCTCGGTGTAACAACACTTCTAATCAATGACAAATGGCAACTGCACCCATTCACTCTCTTTCCTGTACGTGTTAAAACAGAAGAAAGAAATTTTGCCGAAGCGCATGTGTATAGGAGCGGAAAGGACTCAAAGAATAATTGGGTTTACGATTCGAGAGATTTAAATTTAACTTGAGATATTATAAAACTGTATAATTTGTTTTCTCAAACCAGTCATGCATGTCTTCATTCCACCGTTCCACGTTTATAATACAAGTAAATCTGAGTTGCGATTAATCGTGATCAATCATGGCTTCGATAGTGATTAATTAGATCAGTTGACACACTACGCATACACTAACTGTGCGTTCACACCGAACGCGGCGAGAGCGGCAAAGCGACCGGAAGTCATTTATTTTCAATGTGAGGCGGCGAAGGGCTGAAGAGTTGAAATCAGCTCAACTTTAGGGTAATGAGCTATAACGCGGTTGGGCGGCAACCAATTAAATGTAGAGATCCTCCACTTGAGAGAATTCCAAGGAACGCAGTCCTGTAACTTTTGTTTCGGCTACATTGGTTCCCAAGCGAAATGGAGGAGAGGTTGATTATTGCGTAGCCTAAATAGCCTAGGAGAGTTTGTAATTAAAATTAATGTTAATGTTATTTTAATTAAAGACAAAGTCTAGTAAGTGATTCTAATAATGTTATAATAAAAATAAATATAATATAATAATAAAAAATTAGACTAGCAATTCATAATGAGCAGAGGCCACACCATACAAATGGCTTATAATTTGTTTATTTCTACAATACAATTCTTTTTATCAATCAATTTCTTGTTTTCTTCCACATTTTGGTCTCCACAAGATCAACAAGCTTGATTGCTTTGCGGTCCCTTTAAATACAAGAAAGGCATTCGATCTACGTCAGAGACAGGCGTTGGCCAGCAGGGCGGCGAGAACGAAATTTGACGCTCTCGCAGTGTTCGGTGTGAACGCACAGTTACCGTATATACGTATATGGGTGTGTGTATGTGTGCAGTGTGTACATTAGTATATTTATAAAATTGTAATATATTTACAGAATTGCAACCAAAATCGAATGAGCACCTAGGTATCGTGATATCGTATCGGGTGTTCCCTGAGTGATACCCATCCCTAATGCATATGCACTAAATTCTATCCTTCCTCTTTAAATCTCTCTGTGTAACTACGGTTAACTGTAAAAGTATATGACGATGCTTGCATTGTCCGTAAGTGACAGGTCATGTTTTACATTGTTTGCACCCAGGCAGAATTTTACAGCACTACAGTACATTACCTCTGTATTCATGATAAAACATGTTCTAGTGCAAACCAGGCCAAGTATATAGGGAAAACAAGATACTAACTCATGAACTACTGAGAATCCTTCTGTGGCTGTTTATCTTTGAGCTTTTCTTTTTTTTGTAAAGTGTATTTCACTTTTGCCTTGCTGCACCTCAAACCATGGGCGACCTGGCTTGATGGGTTTTTTTTAATCTCGCCTGAGAATTTTCTTTCCACCAGCTTTTGGCGAAAGCCTCACCCTCTGGTGTTATTTATTTAAGAAAGACTTAAGAGCTCAACTTTAACACTCTGCAGAAGCCCATGTCAATGGCTATAAGTTATTTCTATTTAGATAGCAGACGATGTCCCCAGGTGTCTTACATTCCTGGCTGCCTGGACCAGGTTCTGCATTTTATGGAGAAAGACTGAATAAGTAAGTCAGCAGCGCAGTGTGTTATTTGTCCATTCGCCCATGTGGCAGTCAAAGACTGAAAGTCTGTCTATCAGGCCTGTGATAGACAAAATATATACCTATCTATTATTACCAAAAATAAAATTAAAAAAATGCACCTTTTATTTAGTTAACTGTCAGTCAGCATGTGGATGCAAATATATTCTCGACTAAATACATGCATTGATCACGGCTGCAAGTCTCCCAAATCTCAGACCCCCAGTTGCATGTGTTTGTCGCAGCTGACCCTCAAATGTTGGTTAAAGTGCCTTTTAATTTATTACAGGTTATTCATGCAGACTAAATATTTAACCAGCATTCCCCAGCAACTTACAATAACAACTTGTTTCTTTAAGGTCCAAGCTTTGGCCCATGCCCCATTTTCTAGGATGTGGTCCAGACACTCTGCCCACTCTTGAGATTCTAAAGGTCATGAAGAATAGCGAGAGCTTTGGCAGTGAAATGTGCAGTTGTTGTTTTGCATTATGCACTATTCATGAAAATCCATGCGCATTTCTTACTTAAAAACTGACATTTCCTGTTTTCTCTCCCCCCCCCCAACAACTAAATCGCTTCTAAACTTCCTTAAAAAAGCATTTTCAAAAAAACGTCCTAAGCATCTTCCTTTAAAGTTCTGACTACGTCCTGAATAATATCCTCCCACTTTCAAAAAGATCTCTTCCTTAAGAGACCATACTCCTCAGCCATTACTCATGAGTTGAACATGCGGACAGACAACATCAATTTGCCAGATAACGTTGGACTCAGTCATGTACCGTTTACTGTTATTGGGATAGACATTGTATTCTCATGAGTACGGCTGCTGGACTTGATTGGCTTTTTGATGTCGATCACAATGATTCCTCTGAGGTTACTCGGGTTAAATACTGATTGCTTGTTTGTTCCTGAAACGTCTTTGGCCTCTGCCTGCATTCCACTGCTCCAGATTTACTTTCAGATGTTTTTTGTCTACGTAACGTGTTGCCATCTGACTTGCTCTCTCAAGTAAAATTGGTAACAATAGCGTCTTTATTAATCGTAGCGAATGTGTACCGTACAAGATATGAGTGAACTGTTGGAGAAACACTAGGGATATAGCAGTGATGGACTTTTTTTTATACAGTACCATTAATAGTCAAATGGTCGATATCTGCTAATTTGATACTAATCATCTTAAGATGTGTTTGGATTGAATTGTTGGGTGATATAGAGCACATCAACCTCACTGACATCAAACCAAAACCAAATGCTAGGAGACAAGTATAGACATACAAATGTAGGCTTTTAAAAAATGGCTTAGAAAGGCTTAGAAAGGCCTCCGAGTGGCGCAGTGGTTAAAGCGCTCGCCCTATCATCCGGAGATTGCTAGTTTGAATCCCGGGTGGTGCTGTAACCTCTCGCAGCCGGAGGTCTAGAGACAGCTGATTGGCCGAGCTCTCTCAGAGAGGAGGGATGAGAGGTACATAGTGCTCCCGCATTAATCACGGCTCTACACGGCTTGCGTCTGTGAGCTCGCGCAACGGAGGGAGCGGATAGCGCTGTCCTCCGAGTGTGTTACGCCGCCCCCAACGGTGCGCGAGCGAGCAGTTCGAAAAGATGCGGTCGGCTGGCGTCACGTGGTTCGGAGGAAACACGTGATAGTCTTCGGCCCTCCCGGCTGAGTGGTAGTAGTAGCCTTAATGTGGGAGCCCCCTAGTGACGGGGAGGAATTGGATACGACTAAATTAGGGAGAAAATCGGGGACAAAATCAAAAAAAAAAAAAGAAAGGCTTAGAAAAGGTTTTAGGTACGTTTGTGAGTTCCTAGCCTAAATATTTGTAACAGCCATGTGACCTCCTGATCAGGTCCAATTTCCGTGGCCATAAGTCCTACACGAGGTTTTATACTAAAGATAAATCATAACAATAACATATTAACATATTAACACATAACAATGTGTGGTGAATGTGGTACACATGGAATTTTTAGATTCTTATAAATTTTTTTTTTCCTTGATTTTCTCCCTAATTTAGTTGTATCCAATTCCTCTCCGTCACTAGGGGGCGCCCACATTAAGGCTACTACTACCACTCAGCCGGGAGGGCCGAAGACTATCATGTGTTTCCTCCGAACCACGTGATGCCAGCCGACCACATCTTTTCTAATTGCTCGCTCACTCACCATTGGGGGCGTAACATATTTGGAGGACAGCGCTATCCGCTCCTTCTGCTTGCGTGAGCTCACAGACGCCCCTGATTGTCTGTAGAGCCGTGATTAATGTGGGAGCACTAAGTACCTCTCATCCCTCCCCTCTGAGAGATCTCGGGGAATCAGCTCTCTCTATACCTCCGACTGCAAGAGGTTACAGCATCACCCGGGAATCGATCTCCGGATGATAGGGTGAGTGCTTTACCACTGCGCCACTCGAAGGCCACACATGGAATTTTTAATGTGAAGCCACTCAAATCAAATCAGAATTAAATTTCAAATGAATGAAGACTTGATGGGCTTGACTTGACGCACAGTATGGTGATGAGCCGCAGTAAAACATTTGAATGGCGCAAACGTTTTTAAGAAGTCTGTACGTCGCACATTTATGATAAATGATCCTAACTGAGAGATCTGTCTGTGGGAACTGTACACGCAATCATTTACCAACAACACTTGCACATTACAGGAGTTATTGCCACATCCCCTTTACAGTCCTGACTTCACTCCAAGCCATTTCCCATGTTTGGCCCATTAAAGGAGTTCCTGGGAGGCCACCGTTTCAGACGGAAACAGGCAGTCAGATCATGGCTTTGGTGTACTGAAAGAACTGCCTACCTTGATGGTGTCCAAACACTAGTGAAACGCCGGGATAAGTGCATTAGTGTGTCTGGGAATTATATAGAGAAATCACATCTGTGTTCTGTTATTCTGCGCAAGTCCTGGTTTGACTCGAACACCCTTCATACATATTCGTAATGTTGGCACGGGTTTTGCTTCCTGCTAATATGACGAAACAAATCAAATTCAGATCATAATGAAGAAATATTTCCAGGAAATCTTGGTGTGAAACGGCACACATTGAGCCTTTTATTCTTTTAAACGAAATGGCTCTTACATCTTTACACTCCTTCAGAGATACGCACCGCATCATTTCCTGTTTTTTTCAACTTCACCAGAGTTCAAGTGTTTTCACCAGGATCGAAGTTGCTAGGCTTGGATGCAGCTCAGAGCCTTATTAAGATCTTCCCCGAGCACAACCGTTAAAGGTGTCAAGAATATTGTCATCGAAATATATTGGCTGCAGAAATTACAGCCAACTCGTATAGTAGAACAGCCTGGCTGGGGATCTTGAGACTTTCTACTCCCTCCAGAGTCTTCCTGCTGTAAGTTTCCCAGAACCCTGCGCTCTTCTCCCATGTTATTTCAGGATCAGGCTTTAATATTTATGTCAACAAACAAGTATAAATATACAATTCCTTTTGTGAATCCTTCTATCCTGCCACCTCCACTGACCAGCTTGTGTCTTCGTCCCCCTCAGAGGAGCATGTGTGTTGAATGTAAAGCCCAGAGCAGCTGCTCATATTTCTCACTCAGCAGCAATATGCAAGAATCCAAGCCACTACATTTGCACACAGAGTCATTTAAAAGCTTGTGTGTGTGTGTTTGTGTGTGTGTGTGTGTGCTAGGCATCCAGGAGTTTTTCTTTCCATCCCATTCATGCCATATTTCACACATTCCTCTTGTTCTTAACACACCATTCAACTTGAAGGCCCAGCAGCTGATATCATTCTTGTAATCAAAGGAATAATTTGCAGGGGAAAAAAAACCTCAGACATGAGCAGTGGAAATGACACGGCTTTTTGACAAGCAGCAAACATCCCCATTTCATGATTTAATTGCCTTCTCTCTCTCTCTTTCTCTCTCTCTCTCAATCTCTCTCTGTGATTGAGGGTATTGACTAAATTCCTTTTAACAGAACATCTGGATAAGTTTGCTCACACTTGAAAAGTTTTCTCAAGGCAAAGTCATAAAAACGAAGGAGACGTTCCAACTTTGTGTCAGAGCCTAAGTTTTTGGCCGACCAGCGTTTACTCTGGTTTGGAAGGCGAACCACGTTCCAGTCATTGCTGAACCTCAATGTTGTTATATGCCTAACTTGCAGTTACTAACTGAGGAAATGTCAAATTAATTATTAAGTAGTTATAGCACTACTTAGCCGTAAATATTAACACTGTGCTATATATATAAAAAAATCAACCCTTATTCTTATTTTAAACCTTCCCATGACTTAAGATAATCCGCAGACCTGTTTTCAAACTCCCAGGCACAAACCTATTTGCAAAAAGGAATAATTTGACGTAATTGTTCTGAATCTTCCAAAGTTAACCAAGATGTTTCCCCACTGACATTTCAAAAGACAAGCCAGAACGCAAAATCTGCTCTGGATGGTTCCTATTCAGATGCTACAGTTGATCAGATCAAAGGTCAGAATTTTGCTTTGGGTTCCTCAATAATTGGGGTTCTTGCTCAGGCCAAAACCTGACCCATTTCCTCAACTCTGATAGACACAACAACTTCTCTGCCATCATGAGCGGACCTACGGAGGGAAGCTGGACGTATGATGTCAATCCTAATCAAAATCTCCTGCTTCAGGAGATACTTTGTTCTCGCAAATCATACCAAATGACTCTCTGTTTGAACAAATGTATGCTGAAAGCTTCAAATAACCTTCAGGAGCTAGCTGCAGGGTCCCTCACATGCTTCACTGGCAAGCACTGAAACTAGAGACGGTGCTGGGCCAAGTGGCTGGGCCTCATCTATACCTATAGGCACCTACAGGTTGATGATTTGTTTGAAACATTTACTTAAGTGTAATGGTGTTTCCTGGCCATGTTTAGTGAAGGTCTAACCTGCGAAACCAAGTCTGCACCAAATTCCTGTCAGAATTTACGCTTTATGCTTACAGATTGTTTAAGTTGGAGAAAGCTTGAGGAAAACTTATTGATATTTACAGAAGAATTCAAGCACAGTCGATGATGAGGCCACAGTAAAACATTTGTATGGTGCAAACATTTTAAAGGTTGTACGATCCTGGCCGAGGAGGCTTGGAACTCGATGCAGCCGTTTGCGTTGAATATTCAGCGAGTGGAATACGTTATTCCTAACGGATAACTCGTCGGCAGCTTGCAGAGGAGCCTCATCTGACTGTGGGAACTGTATGCAGGATCTTAACCCAACACCACTTGCATGTAACAGGAACTCACCTGGGAGTTATTGCCACATCCACTGTTTAGTCCTGACCTCGCTCCAAGCCTCGCTGCGTCATGTTTGGACCATTAAAGTGGGTGCTGGGAGGCCAGCGTTTCTGACGTGAAGAAGGCAGCTTCAATTGTCGCTCCTGCGTACTGTGAAAACTTTCTAAATTGATGGCAGCCAAACACTAGTGAAAGACTAGGATAAGTGCATTAGTGCAGCAGGGGATTATATAGAGAAATAACAGGAGTTTTTACTCCCATAACTGAGAGTAAATTTTGCACAGTCAAAAGTCCTGGTTTGAGTTGAACGCCCCTCATGGAATATATTGGAATTATAGTCTGTAAAAAAAACATTATTTGGGCGGTTGCCAAACTTGACGGAGATAAGCCGGTGTTTCTTAATTTAACACTGTGCGTCGTCATGAATGAGTTCGAATGAAGTGGGCCTGGCAAGCTTTTAGTAATCAGCACAGCCATGCTCCATTAACACACTGAGCAGGTGGTGACAGACAGATAGTGGTTTCAGCTTGGCAACAAGACCCCGAACAAAGTGGGGTGAGAAACACGGACCAATTAGATGAGAGAAAATTGGTCTGGCAAAGAGCTGCACTGAGTGCTGGGGAATGTAATACTGAGCTTAAGGTGAGTGAAGCAGTGTTATCGCCACAGTCCATGATAATGACTTCTTTTCTCCTTCTGTGAATATGCTGAAGACGACACCTCCCTCACCCCGTCTGCCAGGACACCACCCTCCCTCAGTCGTCCCTTCACCACTGAATTGTGCAGTTTAGTCTATACATCCGGAATAAATCCAGTACTTCATTTGTCCGTAAAGGGGAAAACTTAATGGAAGCCAACTTTATTTGCTAGTACAGTTACAATGGCATTTAAGAGAAAACATCAACTACAATTTTAAACATAGTGCCCCCCTTTTTAATTTGAATGTTTTTTCTTGTGTAAAAGCATAATAAAAATGCAAACTGTACTTGTTCAGTCTTCTTCTAATTGTGTTATCATGGACCTCAGTAAGGCCTGTAGGGTCTGAGATGTAGCTCTTGTTTTTTTCGTTTGTTTTTTTGTATTTCTCTGAGCATCAGGATGGATTTGCTGGGATATCCACTCCTGGGAAGATTGGCAAATGTCTTGAATGCTTTTCACTTGTGAATAATCTTTCCTGCTGTAGAATGTTGAGGTGGAAAATGGTCTTATAACCCGTTCCAGACTGATCAATTGCTTTTTCCTAAGACCTGCTGTTTGTCTTTCTCTCTTGGCACTGTGTTAACACACCTGAATGCCCCAGACCAGCAAAATATCAAAACGTCTGCTTTTATAGAGGACTGCACACCAGCTGATGATCAATCAATCAATCTAGTCCTCTTAAATTCTGTGGCAGCAATAAGGGGGCACTTACAGTACAGTAGTATTGCCCACCGGCTTTATTGTTTTTGGCGTAATTTTTGTTTAATAAATAATGGCACCGTGCAAAAAAATAATTAGATGTTGTTCTTCTGAGGTTGTATTTGCCTAATACTAAAATCCTCTAAGAACAAATTTTATAAACAGATAGGTTATGTTTGTGTTTTTACACAAAAGAACATAATAAAAGGAAGTCTGTCTTTATACCGGAGATCATTTCTTTTTTTCAAATACCATCGTATTCAACACAGACTACCAAAAACTCATCTTGGTTACAGTAAGTGTTATTTTCTCTCAGTCATTGTTTTGTTTTATTGTCCACCCACTATCCAATGTCTTTTTCACTGCCAAGCCATTTTCCTATCTGGTCTTCTTGCATTATTTATGAGGGACAAACTATGAGTAAATTTTAACAAGAATATAAATGAGTTTTCACACGGAATGTGCAAAAAATACCCCAGCAGGTTTTGTTTATTGTGCTTCTTTGGATAATGTCACTGCCAGAGGCTCCTGATGAGTCGGCACACTTTATCACAGAAAAACGGAAAGTTAAACAGAAAGGTGCGAAGAAGGGCCGATAAGTAGATTTTCCCGGCCCATCTTGACAACACCTGCTTGGACCTGCTCCTCGGTTAGTGCTTCATTCTGTGCTGTAAAGAAAAGTGGACGAAAAAAAGCTTATTCTTCCTCTTGTTTTTCCGAATAGTGTAAATGACTAACAGCTGACACAGGGTTTATATGCACATCTATTGGAAAGCGGCTTTGATGGTATGTGGAAATGAGTTTTTTGAGGGTTATTTAGTCACTTGGAGGCCAAGATTTCAACTGGAGCACACTCTTCTCCATAAGGACCTTGTCCTCATAATTTTATATAGAAATGGAAAATTCTTGTGAACAAAAAGATCGCTAATGAGTTTTATAGATATTATCTCGTGGAGAAATGACTGTGTCCATGGTGTCACATGTGACTCTGCAGTGCTTCACTTAAGCACCGCTATTGATGGGGCTGAATAGAGGCTTTGACTGGCAGTTCAGTTAATGTTCATTTCCCTCTGTCAGGCTTTGCTGTTATCTCCGTGTATCAGTGGATGACAAAACATGACAGAAGAGCAATAAATGTCACGCAGGATAAGAGATGCAGTTCATGCCTTTAACTGCAGCATAGAGCATGGGATTTTTTATTTTTTTTTTGCTGAACTTGGGTCTGTGCATGGTGATGCTTTACCCGAGTTACCATGGTAACGGTCAAAACGATGATTACTTTCGTGCAAATCATAGCGAATATTCTCACATTTGAATTAACATGTTGCATGATGTCACATCCTACATTAATAAATACCCTGTTTATTGTGCATAACATACATCTTTTGGAAAGCGGCTTTGATGGTATGTGAAAATGAGTTGTTTTGAGGGTTATTTAGTTACTCAAAGGCCAAGATTTCAACCGGAGCACACTCTTATCCATAAGGACCGTGTTCTCATACATAAGATGAGATTGTTCAAGAAATCCAGCTTTTGAGCTGCTCTGGTTTGAGGAGGCATGTCATGTGCCACCATTATAGACTGATATATTAAAAACGCATCCTATGCTCTCAAGCTTAAAAAAATGTTTAAGCAATAGAGCTGTGCAGTTTTTAACGGTTGATTTAATGAATTGATGCAATAAACTTTTATTCAGAATGTGTTCACATTTAAAAAACATTATTTAGGATATTTTTAGAGCAAAAAATTTACTTTAAATTTATTAAAAACATAGCACAGGTTTTGCAGAGAACCTGTGCAAGCGCTTCTTCTTTTGAGTTTTTGGGGGTTGTTGCAATCCGGCCACCTACAGAACTGGAGAAGATGAATGCTTTGTGACAGACATGAGAACTAAACGGTAAATGACACACATTATACAGCATTTCATTTCTTATTGAACACTTTTGGTAGCTTTTACTGCATCGAAACCTGTAAGAAATGCAGACGTTTGAGAAAAATCAGACGGTAAACGATAGTGCTATTGAATGACATCAAATGAAAAATCGTAATGCCCAAAAATCCTGTTGAATTGAATTTGTCTATCTGTGATTCACAGCTCTAAGAATCAGCACCTTTTGTTAAAAAGTGTCAAAACACAAGAAAAATCACTTTCAGCAAATGTGATCTTTTAAAACGAGTGCAGTGTTTTATATTAATTTTCATGATAGTTTGTCCAGTTACTTTTAATCCTGTGAAAATGTAAAAACTTGGGAAAGGAGCTGTGTGTGTATACATACATACAATGTGTGTGTGTTTACATGTGTGTATAAAGTCACCCCTTCAATTAAAGCTGAAAGGTCTAGGACGCGTTCATAATTTCAGATCCCGTGCTTGCTTGAGTGATGAGGAAGTGGCTCGATTTCAGCTTCAACAGAGATATAAAACGCGCATTCTACGGATTTTTGGTCCGTGACTCGAGGCTTTGGCAGCGTGTTGGCTTCTTCATACCGCTGTTGAGTGGGAAGTCTAAGCTGCCATCTCCTCCCTCAGGAGAACATCTGGGCTTCAGAGGGCTTAGTGCAAATGATTACAGCAGTAAAAACCCTTTAAATAGCAAAGAGTAGTACTTTGCACTCCGTTCCAACATGGGAACGTTTTATTACTTCGAAATAGTTTTTATTTTATTTTATATTAATCTATTGATTCTTAGTAGTTTGGTATTTTTATTAGAACATAATGCTAAACAGGTAATGTTAACAAGATGGCGGAAACCGGACCGTATGAGTAAACAAGGATGCACGTTTCTTAATCAAGTGCTTTTTTTGCATCAAAACAGTGGTGGAATTATGGGAGGTCTAAATATCTCTTGGGTGGAAGTCAAGTATGGTATGTTACTTCCCATTCAGTAAATAAAAAGCTCATGACCATTTGGAGTAACTGAGCATGAAAGAGACTTAAGTGGCAAATGCAAATTCTTCACATAGTATAAATGTGGCTTGGCAGGAACCTGATAATCGAGCTCTGGTCTCCGAAAGTGTGTGCACCACATGTTTTACACATTCTCATGGACGAGAAATGTGGCCGATGGATTTTATTTACTTACAAATGTTTCGTTTCTCTCTCTCCCCCTTTTTTTTTCTTTCCTTCTCTTTTTTTGTGTGTGTGGTCGATCTGTACAGGTCCATACCAAGTTCCACTGCCGGCAAGCCCACACTGTTGGTTCGGACACCTCCTGCCTCACCTTTTCCTACGACGGAACCACGCTCGCTTCACGAGGAGGTCAGACATGGTCTTCATAAATCGTGTTGCTGTATGAGTAACGGGGCGGGGGGGGGGGAATGCTGCTATTTCACCCCTAACCATTCCTAACCTAGGGGTTATAACTTCTGACCCTGACCACAAAGCTGTATTGTTTCGGAAAAATAAAGATCTTTTCTTTGCTCTGAAGCCAAAGTGACATGCGACTCTGAGGATGGCTGGCAGGATCGACTTGGACACACTCGTTTGAGTTTGAGCTTGCATTACAGGCCTCCCTTTGAGCGTGCGCTTCCCAGCTGGCTCGGGTTCATCTCATGGAGCTTTAGTCAGCGAATAGAGATCCCCGGTCTAAGCCTTACTCAACCTTCAGTGTGACGCATCAGAGTAAAGTCTGACCTCAGGACAGTCTGCCTAGTCGCTGTAGCGTACACTGACTCTGATTCAAGTGCTAGCACAATCGATCTTATTCACTTTTTTTTTTCTCCCGTCTCGTTCAATTACATCGGACAGAGAGGAACGTCTTTGATAGATTTTTTCCCCCTCTGCATTGATGTTCAGATTACTCATCTCGGCATTCAGTACTGTTCTCAGTCTTGACATTTTCTTCTGTATTTGCAGGGGATGACACTCTAAAGACATGGGACATCCGCAACTTCAAGAAGCCTCTCAACGCTGCCACGGGGTTGTGCTCGTTCTTCCCGATGTAAGCCTAAATATCACATGGTGATAAACCTTGTGAAGCAGCTTTAAATAAAGCACTTAATCACTGATAAAGCTGTGTGTTGTATCTCGTGTCTGAGTGCAGGACAGACTGCTGCTTCAGTCCTGATGATAAACTCCTGGTGACGGGGACTTCAGTGAAGCGTGACCAAGGCAACGGCAAGCTGGTCTTCTTTGACAGAGAATCCTTTAAGAAAGTATACGAGATCGAGGTGGCTAGCGCGGTGAGTGTGCCTACTGTATACACAAAAAGCACTGGCTTATTATTTTTTTCCATAAATATGTCCGAGATGAAACAGCGTTCCGTAGGCGGCATTTTATCTCCTAAAAGCAACATCCTAGAGTGGACGGCGGTGGGAAAAGGTCATGGTTAATAGTTTTAAATGTTAGTTTAGGGTTCCCTGTTTGTTTCAGAGGTCGACAACTTTCTCATTTTTCATTCACAGATTTAGTAAGATCAGCCAAACTTGACATGTTGTTTCTGTAGGAACTTACCATCGAAATTCACCTCCTGTATTAATAGGCATACCAGAAACCGCGTCCCCTCCTCATGTCATGTTGGAAATTTTGTCTCGTCTTGACATTTTAGCTGGAAATATTCAACAAACTTTTGTGTTAATCTAATGCTAGAACAACCCCCAGGAACTGAAACACTCGATCAGGCAAAAGTAAAGACGCGCCTAGACAGAATCGAATAACTCCTTTTAGTGTTTTTATTAATGCACATTCCTTTTAGTTTTAGTTCAACAACATTAGCGGCTGTATTTTGCAAAACAGAGAGGTATTCCATGAGTGGTTACAACGGACGGTAACAGCACCGGGACATTTAACTATATGCATCACTGCGCGTCCCAGGTATTTAACAAACCTTATTGGTGAAAGTCCACAGTACTGAGGAGAGAGCAGCTTCCTGCCAAAACCCACAATCAAAACCAGTCACGGAAACACTTTCAGGAAAAAACCCACATCTAATAATATTATTTCATCTTTAAAAAAAAAAACACTACTTAATATTTGCCTCTAAAATTTTCCAAACTTTATCTGAACCATTTGTGGTGTTTTATTTACGTCTTCTAAGCTAACTAGGCTGAATTTCAAATCGTTCTCCAACCCCTGATCAAGGACACTACTTGGTGTGTGGAACAAGGGATTGTATACCCTACTGTACATACTGCACTATCTTTCCATTTAACACTTTGGAATTCGGGAGGGTAACATAGCAGATCTTCTAAAGTGGAATAAGTGGAAATATCTTTAAAAAAAATGTTTTTTTTTTTTTTTTTTACATTTACAGGTCTGTCCAGGTAGGCGGCACGGTGGTGTAGTGGTTAGCACTGTCGCCTTGCACCGCCAGGGTCCGGGTTCGATCCCCGGCCAGGCTCGATTCCCGTCTCTGTGTGCATGGAGTTTGCATGGTCTCCCCGTGCTTGGTGGGTTTCCTCCGGGTTCTCCGGTTTCCTCCCACAGTCCAAAGACATGTAGGTTAGGCTAATTGGCGTTCTCAAATTGCCCTTAGTGTGTGAATGAGTGTGTGAGTGTGTGTATGTCTGTGTGCCCTGCGATGGATTGGCATCCTGTCCAGGGTGTACCCTGCCATGTGCCCTAAGTTTCCTGGGATAGGCTCCAGGCCCCCGTGACCCTGAATACAGGATTAAACGGTATAGATGATGAGTGAGTGAGGTCTGTCCAGATCCTCCATGTTTTATTTTCCTCAACTACCAGTAAGAATTTAAAACTACAGTATTTGCACCCGTTAATTAGTGGTGCTGGTGAAGCAAAGTTCCTCCATGCAAACTTTGGTGCGTAACTAGTCCCATACCGTTTGTCGTAGGGGAAAATTTATCGCCCAAAATATCCTGTGGACTTTCCAACCAACTTTGACGGATTCTAGTACAGAGCAAGAATTTTGTAGAAATATAAAATTTACCATACTTGATAAGACTTGGAAGCTATTTCAGGACAAACCCTGCAGGAGGGTATAAGTTGTGGCAACAGGTGCCCAAATTTGCCCCATATACTGGTGAAGGTACTCCTAATTGAAAACAGGAAGTGCTCACAGTTGCATTCCCTGCTATGGTAACTTCTGTAGGGACTTTTGAAACTGAACCTAACTATGGATCCCATTGTCATAGAGAAATCGGGGTGAGCTCATTTTACTCAGACAACCAATCAGTCTTTCGGGATCATTGTGAAGCTGTCAGGCCACGCCCTAGCAACCACTTTAGAGCACCTTAGCAACTGATCCTGTCATTTTCCACGGCAAGCACCACTCACATTTTCTTCAGAAAATGTACCTGTCTAGTTACACTGTCTGTCACAAGCCCTGCCAGTCGTGGTTAGTAATAACCGGCTATATAAAGAAACATTCATAATCTGTTCATAATGAATGGTGTTTCCGGACCTGTTGCATAAAAGCAACATTGCATTCGAGGTCATGCTGTATTGCTGGATATCACGTAGCTGTGATAAGGCTGAGGCACAACAGCACAGCAACAGTACTCCCTATTGTGTGATATATTTCTTAATTAACATTGTTTATTTGTGTCAGGTACTGTCAACTAAATACTGGTTTACTTAGTAATTCAGAAGTCAAGATAAATGCTCAATGCAAGAGCGAAGATGTATCGCTCGCAATTCTCGATCTATTTAACTTTTAAAAGAGAAAGTAGTTCCTGCCAGCACTTCCCTCACTCCTGTCAAGTGTCAGTTCGAAGCAAGTGAAACGTCTCTGTCAGGACCTCTCTGTATGAACGATTGGGTGAAACTATCAAAAGTGCGTGCTACTGATGTCTCCCGAAGGCTCCCTCGGCCATCCGTGATGGAATGCGCACTCGAAGAGATTTGTCATGGGAGCGCTTCTCGGATTTAGCTTCTTCTTTAGTCATAACACTGCAGCCTGAAGAGGCCCTGAAAGCTCTTCCCTCCATCTGGCACTCTTTTTTAACATCTTCACTGCGACGGTGGGAACCCGACTTGTTTTCTGGCGCTCCAAACCTGACGGCCTTAACATGAGTCAAAAGGATCGAGTGCAGATGGGCGTTTCCGTTACGTTACTCTTTATCAGAGGAATGGGCTTCGCGGACAGTCGTGTAAATGCTGGCCGATCTCTCAGTGGTCGACGTGAGTTATTTATCGGGTGATTTGCCCCGGCGCGACCCCGCCGAGCTCGCTATTTATCATGTTTATCCAAGGTTCTCAGCAGGACAGCTGAAGAATTTAAGTGCCGTCTCTTTAAGAAGTGGTGCGCCAGGCTTGTGAAAGGAAAGGCCACCAATCATACGGGTGTAAACATTCGACATAACCCTGCAGCGAGGTCAAGACCTGGGTAGGGAGGTGGGTGGCAGCGAACCCTTTTTTTTTTTTTTAAGGATGGTTTGAGTAAATACGCTCTCGGCTGAGATGTTTTTATCCGAGGTGTGAAATCGGGTGAGACGTCCGATTTTTCAGCCGTGATCGGAGGTCTGTGTAGGATAAGTGTTTGCAAAAAGGGTTCTATACCTTTTTTTCTTAACAGTTGATATTAAGATAGTTATCACCAGACACGAAGTGCAATTACACCATAAAGCCAAGTCGCCAGACCGGACGATTTAGCAGATGCTAAAATTATATACAGTCTAATGTAATCAAACCACATGAACTCGCTAAAAGCTTGTCCGTTGCAGATTTATCCATTAGGACACATTGCAGGTGTGTTAGCTTTTGATGTTTGACTACTTCATATGTCGCAAGCATGACACAACCCAGAAGGACGGAGACGGCGTGATAAAACATTTCCTCCAGCCGCTATCTGAGCATTATTTTGAAATATTCATCCAAACATCACTGACAGGCTCGAACCTTTATCTGGCCTGTTGCTTCATTTCTTTTGTTGGTTAGTGGGGTAGGTGAATTCCTGAAGGGTGTTTCGGGGGCCCTAGGGGCTGGCATCCAGACCATTCTCACAGCATGTGTCACACATGCCTGTTTGTTTGCACGGGCTACAGTACACAGCTCACGCTTGACAGACCTTGAACACAAATCATCTTCTCCTTCTCTTCCCGTCTTTGATGGCAGACTGTGTAACAAAACAAAGCCTTAATCTTCAGTATGGAGGTTAGGGCGAGGCAGATCTTTTTATACACACGTGTATTATAGATCTAGCTGCAGTATTAATGCTCATTTTTACCCTTCTTGTGCCTGAGTAGACTACATACAGTATATACACTTCTTTCGTCTGGCTCAAACCTCCAGCTAGAACGGTTCAAGGTTCAAGCCTCAATGTAATTCCTACAAATGCTGAGAATGCTTTCTTTAAAGGTTTTTAAACTCCTCACACAAGAATCGTAGTGAATCCAAGCTGCAGGTTCCTCAGAAGGTTCTATCACCCACCAGCTTGGTTCTTTCTTGGTTCTCAAAGATTCTCAGATCTGGTCAGAACGTGTTGATTAATTAATTGAAGGAGCATCTCTGACATTAGTGTCCAGCTGCATTGTAAAACAGGTTTTTGCTCAAGTCTAATACATTATATTGTGTCTATGGCAACACGAGGGACTTCTAGGAGTTTAAGATCCCTGGTGAGATTTGATAAGCTTTCCACTAAAACTGTGCGATTTAATCAGTTATGCGATTGAGTCTATCTTTTGAGTTTTTTTTATCAATTAATCAGTTAATTCAATTAAATCAATTAATTCACGTTTTTATTATGTTGGTAAACTTGCAAAAGTTAAATGTTTTAAAATGGAAGAAATCTTTAAAATTCTACCACAGCTTTTACAGAAAATACAAACGGTTTTCATCATCTCCAAATACTTTTCCATGTGTATACATCTTTTTCTTTTGACGTCATGGGCTGTTAGGTGTGTTACCGCCACTTTTTGTACAGGAGCGTGTAGGGATTCAATTAATCAATCAACAACACGAGTAACAAAGCATTTGAGTCCTTGTTGAACATTTCTTTTAGGTTTTAATACATCAAAGATTTATAGCTGCTTAAGACACATTTGTGCTACTATATCAAATAGTAAATGGCAAAATCCGCAAAAAATTAAAGTCGAATTGAAAAATATACCTATGATAGCAAAGGTTATAACATCAACAATAAATTGATAAAAACAAGGATCTGGAAATTGTAATAGTTAAATTGTTCTAGAAGATAATAAACCCCCCTAATCCCTTCCCAATCTGGCCTTGCACCTCCAGAGTTCGGGTTCAGTCCCCGCCTCGGGAGTCTGTGTGTGTAGAGTTTGCATGTTCTCCCCGTGATTAGTGGGTTTCCTCCAGGGACTTCGGTGAATGAGTGAGCACATCACTAAACGTGTTATTCCGTATCAGTAAGTGCACATGTACTGTGAATGATCCGATCTGAATATTGAGATCCTTAGATAACCTGATTGGCTGTGTTTAAAAACATCATGGCTTACAAACTGCAGCACTTTTTACTGTAAATCTCCATTAAAACTCATCAGACTTGGAGCAGGACTGATTGCCTAGGAAATTTAGTTTGCGTGTGTGTGTGAGGCGTGCTGCTCCCTCAGTTCGGCTAGTCACAGCCAACGGTGATTAGCAGACACATCGGGGAAAAGTAGCTGCCAATGGTTCGCAGAGCAGCACCAGCACTTCCAATAGACTCTCGTGTTAATTATGTGTGATAAGCAGCTCCGCTGTGTGATTTAACACGTTTCCACAGCCTACTTTTTCTCTTTCTCTTCCTAATTGGCGCTGCTTTTTTAGCATAGCAACAACAGCACCGTCCTGCTTTCCCCCCCTGTACAGACATACTCACCTTCAAATTTCCTTAGGAATCGAAAGTACAGGGCTCACAGAAGCCTTTCTCATAGTGGGATCTTCCCAATTTGCGAGCGCGCTGTTTGCAATCGGCTCTGCTTCTGATTTTAAACTCCTGCTACGTTATTATCCGTGTCTTGAAGGAATGGAAAGTCACGCAACTACGCATAGTAGGCAGCAGGTGGCGTATATCCCACTTCGAATGCTATAGTTGATAGGTAACGCAATGCCATGTGGAGATGGGGTTATAAGTAAAAGTACAGATATTTGCTGTACTTTTGACTGGAGTAAAAGTGAAAGTATCCTCTAATAATAAAACTGCTCAAATAAAGTGCTGATACGTGAAATATGTATTTAAGTACAAAAAAGTACACTGCATTAAATACAGCATCTGTAATACGAGGGGGGTTACATCCATACACATGTTATCAGACTGCTGCTCATACTGCATCACAGGGCAGCGTAACACACTCGAAAGAAAAAGCGCTATCCGCCCTCTTCCGCATACCTGAGCTCACAGACGGTTACAGTGTTTAACAAGACAGAGGGACTATGCTGTCTCTCATTATCAGAGGAAAGGAAGAAAGAAAGGAAGTACGGGACGAAGCGCTTCTGTAGACTCGTCATGTTACGGCGCTGCAGCTGTTATATTTATTATTATTTTGCTGAAGCAGCTCGACTGTGTATGCAGTGATTCTGACGTGCAGCCAACAGTCTGAGGAGCTTGTTGAGGCTAGTGCTCCTCCTGCTATATTTGGACTTTCAGTGCCCCGTGTCCGCCCCAGCGGAGGTGCATTAGGTGTGTTAGCTGCGCCGGACTGGAACGGAATTCTCACGAGCTGGATTTGATTAATGAGACACCGAGCTTAGTTGTTACCATGTGATGGATTTATGCCCAGTTTTTCACACTTAACTCCGCGTAAAGCTTTCAGATGAGCACATACTGTTGCGTATACACAAAAACACACACACACACACCCGCATGCATATGTACTGTACACACAGTTCTCCTGTCATGCATTAAAAACCAGCATGCGATCCTGACATGATGTAATCGAATCAACACTACAAAGGGATTATTGGCATTTCTGCAAAGAAAAGTCTGTCCTCATCGTAGACGTTTCTAAATAATGGAAATTAGTCCACGATATACGCAGACGGTTCAGTAAACAGGGGAACGTAAAGCAGGTCGACCTGTAGTCCTACACACATGGCTGGCAGACACACAGCGGGACGACGATAAAGCTGTATTCCGGGTCAGACGAGCTTATCCGAGCCAAAGAAGACCTGAACAGCCGGACACTAAGCAGCTTTCCCCCCCCCCTCGTCCACACAACCTCGTGATCCGCGCACTTTCTCCCGCACACTTCACCACTAGTACTTGTTTAGAGTAAAGCCGACTTTCTTTTCCACTCCCTCCGCGCCTTAAGTGTTTATTCTGCTCATCAGTTTATTTTTGGATGTCGAATATCTCTACTATACTGTACAGTTGACTGCAGGAGATCGTTAAGCCGTTCGTCTTACCGTAATACTCCTAATATATCTAATGATTTTCTTTTTAGTTTTTTATATATATATATGTATATATGTAGGGAGTGATCTGCTTCTCCATTCATGTTTTCGTAAAAATAAAGAATGGTGTGTCGTTTGTGTAAAGTTCGCCATAGTGCTTAAAACTTGCTCACACACACACAGACACACACGGTCACATCCTCCATCTGTCACACAGAGAATGTGAAATCCAGGCCTCGACCCAAAGCCCAAATATAGTCAACCAGAGCTTAGAGCGAAGGAGAATCCTCTCTCACTGTTCCTCAGCAGCTCGGTGTCACTGCCGTACATTTTTTGTATAATTTCTTATTTCTCATCCCAAATGATTTTTTTTTCCTTCCTGTTGTTTTTTTTCCCGTTTCTTTTCTTTTCCTCTTCTGTCTTCCTCTCCAGAGTGTGGTTCGCTGTCTCTGGCATCCGAAGCTGAACCAGATCATGGTCGGGACGGGGAACGGCTTAGCCAAAGTCTACTACGACCCAGTCAAGAGCCAGAGGTGCAGCGAGCTCCAGATTCACTCCTCTTCCAACTTCTTCACTACTGCACAGGGAGAAATATTAGCTCTGTGTTTGTGTGTGTGTGCGTGCGTTCAGTGTGACTCAGATCAGTAATTACTTCACTCAGGGGTCAGATAGAGTAGCGAGGACCAGGGGGAGAGACGGACAAGCCTGTTGGATTAACTACCGGTTGTCCCATCAGTTCCAGCTGGGAGGCCGTCAGATGGAACCGTTCGTTAAACTGTCCCGTTTGAGTCCATTAGCGGTGATTACTGAGGGCAAGGACAGCCGGGCCTCACGCACTGCATGTCTGGAAAATCGATGCTCGTGTGATTTACTGATTCTATGATTCGTAAAAGTCCGAAATGTTTTTCAGTCGTTTTTTCCCCCCCCTCAATATATTATTCAGAAATTGTGATATTTATCATCACTTAATCAAGTGTTCTCCTTCATATTATGAATCATATTATGACTCGTCTTTCTGAGGAATTCGTAAAGAAATGCAGAAAGAAATCACAGCAGTTATTAAAAAATCAGATTCAAACTCATTTAAGACGGCGCGCACATACACACACACACACAGAATACATCAGAAAAAAGATGCTGGTGCTCAATACGGGAGCCAGAGCTCTTCCGTCCTGGGGAAACTGTCCCTCACATGCTCCTTTGTTTGTGTTCAAGGGGTGCCAAACTTTGCGTGGTGAAGAGCAAGAGGAAAGAGAGGCAGGCCGAGACGCTGACACAGGATTACATCATCACACGTGAGTACCCAAGCCACGTACACGTGCCGAGAAACGCATGCAAATGAACATGCACATTTGTTTTGTGTACATGCACATTTGCCTGAACGGGAGAGGCAGAGGATGCTGCGTAGAGAGTAGCGCTGCCCTCGGAGGTGTTAGTCCGTGTTCAATGCCGTCACAAGCCCATTAGTGAGCCAGTATCGTTTGTGTATGTGTGTGTGTGTATGAGTGAGTACTTTTCATCGGATTGCTGTCTCACGCGGCCCTTAACCCGCAAGCCATGATGCCATTAGCGTCCGCCACGCGCCTGGCATGAGGGATACAGTCAGGTCAGCGCATGGCACACCGCAACTCTAAACACATTCTCACCCTCCACCCACACAACACACACCCTGATGTCAAAACTCTCATTTCCCTCCGTATACCATTAAGGACATTCTCCAGTGGCCGTAGTAGCATTCAGCATTTAGCGCATGATTTAACAAAGCCGCGCCGCGGCCCGATAGGCTGAGCAGAGTGACGCACCGCTGCACAGCCATGGAAAATTGAAGGAGGGAAGCGGAATGATGGCGCGATGAGGGAGAGGGAGGCAGAGCGATCCAGTGTGTCACCACTATCCTCTTTGCTTAATGTAGCATGCAGGAGCAGAATTAACACTGCCCAGTGACAACAGGACTCCTGAATGGAAAATCGCTTCATCTTTCCTACCCCTGATTTATTATTTAATTTTTTTTCCCTCCCACTCCCTGATCCTTCGTCCACCCCGTCTCGTACACAAACAGTCAAAAATCAAGAGTCATGTGATTGGTGTTTGAGACTCAGGTAACCGAAAGTGAGCGCTGCGACTCTCCGCGGTTGCTATGATGTAGCTTGAGGGTTGTAGTACACTGTTTACATGAATTGTTTCTTTTTTCCTAATCTCTGTTGTGCTCAGGTTACCGAGCTGAACAGTTTAATAGCTTAATACATGTATGTCTATTTATTTATGTGCGTGTCTGTCTCTTTTTCAGCCCACGCATTGCCGATGTTCCGCGAGGCCAGACAGCGCAGCACTAAGAAGCAGCTGGAAAAAGACAGACTCGACCCTATGAAGTCCCACAAGCCCGAGCCGCCCGTGTCCGGCCCAGGTGATGTAAAACCCCTCGTGATTCTGCAGGGGCCCCTGCGCTGTCTCTCTCTCTCTCTCTCTCTCTCTCTCTCTCTCATACTCCGGCCTGCAGTCCTTAAGATCATAGCTGCCGTGGCTGCGGCTCTGAGTAAACACTCTGTGAGATTACATTAAACACTTGGCTGAGGACCAGGCGCGACTGGCTTTGGCTCCGTTCCTCATTTAGCGTTTAAGGCAGAGGCGCAGAAAGCGCTGCACTGAGAGCGTCCTGGTTTCCTCAGCCTCTAGAGCTCTGTTAAACCCGCCACATATACAGTACAGGATGAGTCTCTTTCTTCACCTCCATAAACTTCACGTCCTTTGACACGATCTTACTCAACGCCCCAAATCTCTGGGAGATTCCCATCAATCGCGAGCCTACAGCAGGTCTCGGGGTCTCCCGTGTTTAAACACAACGTAAATATTCTTTCACCCGGCGAAGGATGTTTTTCTTAACGTCCAGCATGTGTGTACATGCGTAGGAGGAAGGGAGGCCCGTGTTCTCCTGACACATCTCACTTTGCAAAGGGCATTTAAGTCGTTATTTGTATTTATACAAATGAATCTGGCTTGTATGTTTTGCATCATGTTGCCTTTCGTCTCTCTCTCTTTTATTTTTTGTTGGGAAAAACAGGCAGAGGGGGTCGCGTGGCAGCGCACGGAGGCACCCTGTCGTCCTTCATCGTCAAGAACATCGCTCTGGACAAGACCGATGACAGCAACCCCCGCGAGGCCATCCTGCGCCACGCCAAAGAGGCGGCCGAGAACCCCTTCTGGGTCGCTCCCGCGTACAAAAGGTAAGCTTCACGATCGAGAGGTGAAAGCAGAGAGATGAAAAACAAATTAGATTAGATTGGATTTAGATACGAAATGTTCCTTAGGAAAATAAGAAAACGCCGCAGCCTGACGGGAACGAAAGCAACATGGAGCCCCTCATACGCACAGGGCTATTGTCAGTGACAGCTCCTGATGTAACCAGAGGCCTGTGTGTGTACGAGGGAAAGATGTGTGTGTGTGCATGCGTGCGTGACTCAGGTCAGGTTGCACCTGCATATCGCATCCTTGTTGTCACGCCTCGGCTGACGGATGCATGAATGTTTTAAAAAGGTGTTAGTGTGTGTGTATGTGTGAGGGACAACCTGAAAAAGAGGCAATTATTAGATAAATATTATGTTTAGTTATTATGGAGTAAATGTTTTAGTAAATGTTTTTTTTTTTTTTTAAACATGAAGATTTACATAACACTGGTCTCTATTATCAGGAATTAACAGAGTTAGAAATTAAATTCAATTAGAATAAAAAAAAAACATAGAAAAAGTCAGCAAAAAAAAACACTTTGGGAAAAGAAAACCTTTTATAAGTGTTAAAATTGAGAAATCAAAAGATTTATACAAGTTCCCAGAGATTTTCAAGATTTATACATATAAGGTTGAAATTTTTTTTGGCTAACTGTGGTGTGTGTGTGTGTGTGTGTGTACAGTTTTTTTTACATACACAGAGTTATATACACTACCGCTCAAAAGTTTGGGATCATTTGCTAATTTCTTTGTTTTTGTTTAGTTATTTATTTTCTAGATTTTACAACAATACTGGGGATTTAAAAACTATGTTAATTAGGTATTTGGTAATTATGTAACAACAATAACAACAACAACAACAACAAAAAGAGTCCGTAATTATTTTAAGACCAGGAGTTCAGCCGTTCTGGATCAGTTCTTGTAAGGACAGTATTGTCAAGTGCGTTTGCAAAACCCATCAAGCTCCATGATGAAACTGTCTCTCATGAAGACCTTCCCAGGAAACCAAGACCAAAACTTCAAAACCAAAAGTTCATGTAGAGTCACCAGCCTCAGAAATCACCAATTAACAACCAGCACCTCAGATTAGAGCCGTTATGAAGCTTTACAGATCAGAAGTAGCAGATATACATCTCAATATCAACTGTTCAATGGAGATTATTGAATAATTTGGATAAACGCCTGCAGTATTGTTTTACAACGTAGCAAGAAATAAAAAACAAGAGCGACCATGGAGTTAGAAAGTGATCTCACACTTTTGAGCTTAAACGTTAAAAGTACGTTCAGTCATGTAATCTATAGAAGTTTTTACAAAGAAAAGAAAAATCTAATCTGACTGATGACATGTACAGGATATTTAAACTCTATCATCATGAATATAAAATGTGTTACACGTCTTTGTCACATCACTTATATACATATATCTGGATGTAGATTCAGTCTTTTTTTTTTCTTTTTTTTACTGAGCAATGTACTTTGGTCTATTTTATATAACAATGACAGAAACCACATCAAAGCCTTACTGAGGTTGCTGAACTCGCTGCCGTTAGAGCCAAGTGTGTAATTTAGGCCTAAATTAGACCTAGTTATAAACTGCCCACACTTGTTAAGCGCATTAAAGAAGCGAATGTTGGACATCTAGTACGTGTTGGCTGATTGACGGTGTAGAATAAAATTTAGCTTAAATTAGGAAACAACAGCGACAGTAGGTTCTCCTGTTGATGTTTTGTTTTTGTTTTTTTCTCTCCGGTTAATGTAAAATGAGTTTCTCAGCAAGTTAACAGGTTTAATTTTGTGTTCTGTTTACAAGTTGTTTAAAAAGGGGGGACTATTAAGGGCTGACATTTATCTTGGATTTGTATTGACATTTTCCGTGTATGTATCACGGTGAGAACGCTGCTTTTAGCTCTCTCAAGGACTGAAAAATGCTTTCTCCACAAGTGTGGGCTGATAAGAAGCTGTCAGCCTGCTATCTCTCCATCTCCCTGTCTCTCCTCCGTCGTCTTTCCCACCGCGGGATGTTTACCTGGACGGGAGCAGATGAATGAGCCGGTTTTCGCAGGTGGTCTGTTTAGCGCGGACTGAACACGGAGTCCGGCCTGACGAGCCCTGATCAGGAGCAGATAGGATCACTACATCCTCAGCTGTCTGGAAAGAGTGTTAGTGGGGAGATTTACATTTCCACATGCTGTTGATGAATGCCTTTTTTTCTCACTTTGTGGGGCAGATCCGTGTTGTGTTCTCCAGATTGGATTCATCAGAACTGATAGTGTTTCGAAGGTTAGAAGGTAGACTTTTGATGCAGAATGAACCTTGCATGCAGTATTGTTCATCAGCCTCGTCATCTGTCTTCATGTGCACCCGTTTCTCACTGATTCATGTCTGAAGTTAGATTATATATATATAAGTCACTGTGTGGCTTATCAAACAGGACTAGAGTGAAAACGAGAGCCAAAAAAAGACATTTTTCTATTCCTCATGATTTCATTAAAAATAAAAAAATTTATGTTTTTGAAAATAAGAGAAAAATAAGAAACAATGGAGGTGCTTGGGAGTATTGTGTGTGTGTGTGTGTGTGTTATGGAAGAGTTTGTTCAGTGCTAAATGTCTGTTAGTGGTGAGACCTTGCATAATACACTTGTAGCTGTGATGATGTAATGAAGTAATCATTGGTAGGCTGTTGTAATTCAGCTACAACAAAGTAGAGTTCGGATGATCACCCTGGAGGTGATTATTGTCCTGTGAGCAGCATGTGCACAAGTGTTTTATTCCCTTATATCAAGCAGTTTCCCATTAATTACGATTGTCTTTATTTTTAAAGTGGTCATTTTAACCGTTTTCTAGTTAATTGTAACGTTCATAAAAGCGCATGAGTCATGTTGTCTTGTTATAAACATTTATTCCTACACTTTGTCTTGACGGTAATAAAAAATAAAAGCTCATCTTATTGCAAAGCACATCGTCAGTCAACTTCATCCCTAGTTAGTGTAAAAGCTTTTACTTCTGAATATTAAATTTTTGTGTTCTAAATACTAGCATGTTTTTTTATTTTTTTTTATTCTTATTTTAAAAAAATATTATCCTTGGATTATATGGAGTGTCTACTATACAAATCCCCACCCATGTTGTTCCCATGAATAATGTGCAACTGGAGCTACTGTAGTCAGGAGTGCTGTCGCGTTCTTTCCATCACCGATTTTAAAAGCATCATGTTACGACTGATCTCCTGTATCTCATAGGTGTGCGTTTTGACCATCCGAGATCAGATTAATTACCCGTCACCAAAGTTTGACTGTTTGTAACCTAGACTTGATCCGTGATGGTGATCCGTGCCTGAGCGTCAGCGTGTAACCTAATCTCCACCGTCGTTTTAGCGCTCGTAGCCTTAACGACAGCGTCGACACTAATGAGCGGTATTGTAGCACTTCCATGCACAAATGATCCTGTTTCTTTCTTTGTAGGCCGGCATTAATTGCCTTCCTCAGGTACCGTGCCAGAGAGTTGGCTGATTGAGACACACACACACACGCATAAGTGACCTCAGTAACCTGCCCACACGGAAATACTACCCAGTTGATATTTGAGATCCTGGAAACCGATTGCAAGTCGAATACATAACTTCTCTTGTGTCGTCCATCACCACCGTCTTTGTCTTCCGCTGTTACCTGCGCACTAATGAACCTCTGGCTCTGCTTCCACGGTAATTATTCGCCCTGATAGTCTCGAGCGAACTCATCAGGGAATACTCCAGGCCCCAGCAATGGGGTGCATGGCGACAGGACTTAATCAAGTGTGTCCATGAAACGTAATTTGTTTGAAATATACAGAGCTGGTTATGAGGTCAGCGTTGCCCTTTACAGCAGGAGCAGTCTTCGTAGATAAGGGAACGGGGGAACACAACATTCGTCCTTGTGCGAGCCAGAGATTTCTCTCGAGCACTCGTGCCGTACTTATCTCTCTGTGTGTGTGTGTTTTTTTTTCTTGCTTTCTAACCCAAACTGGGTCCACTCTATGACTCACCGAGGACCAGATGTTGCATTTTAATCACTGTACGGAATTGAGTGATGAAAGTAGGGGAATGGTTTAATCCCTCTCGCTCGCTAGAACTCTCCCTCTCTCAATCATTGCTGCTTTCTTTTCCTTTTTCTTTTTTTTTTTCTTTCCGCCGGTCTCATTTTCTCCTGCTCTTTCCCTCCAGCTCTTCGTTCTTAATCTCTTTCTCCAGGGACCTTATTCAAACTCTGCTCAAAGCCTGGGCATGCCAGGAGTAACAGTAGCTCCAAGCAGTATTTTTTTTTTTTTTTTTTTCCGCACAGCCCTTATTTCTGTACTCCATCCATGATTTGCCGTCATTTATCAAAGCATCTACTTGTTTAAGTTTCATTCCTTGTAACTTTCCTAGTTAAACGTAAACACTTTGCCAGATGTGGACGCGCCACTGTTGTTGATGCTTCTCTAATTTCTGCCCCCTTTTTTTGTGTGTGTGTGCAGGACTCAGCCAAATCCCTTGTTTGCTGATGAAGAATCCGAGGATGAAGAAGACGACAAGGAACCGGAGTGGAAGAAACGCAAGATCTGAAAGCGCGAGCTGCTTTTCAGTCCTCCTCCTGAATTCCACCTTGTGTATATTTCTCTATAAGCACGTTCAGGACGTCATCTCATCTCATGCTTTAGTGTGTATTGGTGTGTTGTGAAGGAGAGAGAAAGACGGCATGAGCATCATTCATCGCTTGTATGTTACTGATTCCGTTCAAGTAATGAATGTTGATTTGGATCTTTTTTTTTTTTTTTTTTTGTAAAAGTTTATTTTTGAAGATTTTCACTTTGTATTTTTGTTTCATGTTTCAAAAATAAACATGCAGCATGTGCGGCCAAGGCACGCGTCTGTATTAGGAAAAGCTTTTCTTTTTCCCCCCCAAAAATCTATTTTGTAGTATCGTTCACCTTTTTTGGTTACGCACAAACTCGGGCTCTTTGCAAATGATGCGTGACCATTCATTAATTTCTCTAACGACGCAACGTGATGTTTTCTCCTTCTTCCCTCGCATTCAGAACACGCTCAGACGTTTTGTGCCGTGGTGACTCCCGGCCTGTACACAAACAGGAGACTGCTGTGTCACAACAGATTCCAATCCGCTGAATCTCAAGAGCTCTGATCCATCTTTCGTTCCCTGAACCTCCTCGACGATAGCCTTGGACTTTCCCATCAGATTTTCTGCCTTACTCAGGCTAGAGGTGTTTGGTTAGCTCTTGGTGACTCACTGCGTTCAGTAAATATTTATTTTGAAATCATTTTAGCTACTTTTCTTTTCCAGCTTGTCAAAAAGCTACTTGTGCGGAGAATTTCGTTTTTCTTTTGCCTGGGAAATAGGCAGTTTTTTTTGTTGTTGTTGTTTTTTTTTGTGTTTTTTTTTGGTACAACGTCAAAATGTCAGATGTTGATTCTTTTAAAATCCGGATTCAACATCTGCTATCTGAAGATTGACCAAGAGTGGTGAAAAGGATGAGCAGACATATGCGAATACACGCACACATTTTTTAAAAAGCCCATTTTAAGGGCTAGTACATAAATGTTTTTTTGTTGTGCGTAATTATGGCAGTGCAATCGCTGCCATCGTCTCACTTGGCTCTGATGTTGCTCCTATAAATACGAAATCTCCAACGAGCCTGTGTTCCTACTTTTAGGTCCGTTGCATAATAGGGAACCAATAATAAGGAAAGGACGTGGAGGGAGGGACTTGTGGGATGCATTGATTGCATATTTCTGCTCATTACCACTGTGTGGAATGTACCCTCTGGCTAACCTAGTGGAGCTTTAGTGTTTGTTTTTTTTATACATATAATATTGACATGCAGTCAGATTTAAAGCGTTGTTGCACCCGCCGACATACCAAAGCACTTTCTTTGGGACAACACGCCTTCTGCTTATCCTGAGCTAGGAGTCTACTGGATTCCTAATACTGTATTTAATTAAAAAAACAAACAAAACAAAAAAAAAGCTGAAGCTTTTTACCCAAAGCTGAAAATCTCTCTAGTTTCCGTTCCCCTGAGAGCGTCACGGGATCACGGGAACCCTCAATCAGAACTTTGAGAAGAAAGCGTCCGCTCAAGAGCCTGTCGGGCGGTAACGTGTAAAGTCGCACGGTAAAGCCAGCCCTGTGGCCCGATCCGTCAGCGCCTATTCTGAGTGCTGATGTCAGCAGCTGTCCGGTCCACTCCAGTATCCGTTACTATCCGCGGAATGTCGGAATGCCACTCTGGGTGATGTCACGGCATATCCATGCCCACTGGGCTCACCATGCCACTTTAATTGTAGCCCGAGGGGTGCTTTGTGGGTTTGGAAAGCCTGCCAAGATCTCTATATATCAATGGCAGCCTGTCACTGAATTGGACCGCTTCCTTCTTGTTTCTCACTGATTTTTCTGAACATTTCTAACCTTCCTCAGCTGCCAGTGATTATTCAGGAGTGGATGTTTTCTCCTCTCACTGCACTACGTTGCAGAATTCGTTAATCAATCAATATTAACACAAGTTTTTTTTTTTTTTCCTTTCCCCTGGTGCCTAGTTCATATTACAACTGCATTTCTTGGACTGGATGTTCACATGAATTGTTTTAAATCTGGCATTGACTTTTCCTTTTCTTCTTTTCACCAAGCGGTTGAAACATGAGTTTTTGTAATAGAGCATGTTCCTGGATCATTTTAGAGAAAAAAAAAATCTTTTAAGAGAATTCCTCCCAGAACCGCCTAGTTGGCTTAAATACAGGAAAGTCATGCGTTTCTGTTTGCAAAAAAAGAAAATATTGAAAAACATTTCTGTGCAGCAAAACCTAGAGAGAGCACTCCAGCTTCAGTATTTGATCTAAACGGCACATATCTTCAGTCTAATCCGACATGTCTTAGTTAGAAATCAGAAATAAATAATAAACCAAATATAGTATTTTTAAGACTATTTCTATTTTACTAAATATCTAACTTTAAATGTCTTGTTCGGTAATTCTGCTCATTTTAATCATTTACACTGAAGAAAATTATATTTTAGGAAGTAAAAATATCTTGAATATAATTCAATTTATATACACAATTTTATACTACATAAATAAGATAACAGCAAACCAAAACACAAGATTATTACGCTTATTTCTAGTCAAATGTTACGAAAATTGCAAGCAAAAATGTCTTATATTCTATTGGCAGTTTTACTTGTTTTTAGGAAATTATTTCCTAAAAGATGCAAAAAATTCAGCCAATAGAAAGAGACATTTTTGACTAGATTCAGTAATATTTATTATTACTGAAAAATAATAAATATAAGATTAAATAAATAATATAAGATTTTTTTTTTAGCGTGTACTGTACTTCTGTATAACTTTCTTAATTATTTCAAATGATCTAGAACAAGGAAATTTATGCGTACAAAATAAACAAAATATTTCTTGTAATAGGTTACATAATCCTAAATTTTGGTTATTGTTTATATATGATAAAGTTGCTTGGAATCAAGATATTTTCTCCTCTTAAGACATTTTTACAGTGCGCTCTTAGCAAGTGATGTATAACATCACATGTAGAACATAGCCAAATCTAGCCAATCTATAACTTTACAAGAAATTTCAAGGAAATATCTCTAAGAAACCAAATATAAGATCACGTAGCTTGTTTTAGTCAAATGTTACTAAAACTGGTGAGTGAATTGTAAAGAAATAAATTCCTAAACCTTAAAAATGATCTGCCAAAAGATCAAGAAATTTTTCATGTTTAAAATTTTAAAGTCTTATTACGAATAAGCTTTACGTATTCTTGTATTTACTCAACATCGTGTTTTATTTATACTCTTACATGTAGTTTGTTGTAATATTATTGTAAGGAAATGTAGATTTCAACTAACTTTTATTACACTTATTTTGTATTCAAGAAATGTTCACTTCTTAAGAGTGGAATTTTTAGTGAGAAACGATTTGGAGCTGAAGGTTTGACTGATGCGCTCTGGAGGGAATCTGAAAGTAATAATCGCTAAGAAGAATGTAAAACAACGGGGGAAAAAAGAGCTTTTTGCTAGTTAAGGAAACCATTTAAGGAACCGTCCAAACCAAACCAAACCATTTAGGTGTTCGGATTATAGCAGCAACCGATGTTGACGCTGTAAGGTTGATGAGACTTGGTTGAACGTTTAACTTCCACCTCCGCAGCACATCTTTTCACCGCGAGCCGAATCCCTTCAGTTTGGTGGAAACATTTGCTCCAAGTGCCCAGATTTACTGCGTGTCTTTACAACCCGTGATTGTTTACCGGACAATCCTGAGCCTGTGTTTAGGAATGTAGAACAGATTTCATCTGCCCGATCTATTCGAGCAGCCCTGAGACAGCTCAGAACTCACTCAGGGTCTGCGCTGACGGTCTTCCCGCCTTCTATTCCAACTTGTCCTGACAATCTGCTTATAAAACGAACATACAGTATCAACATGATTAAGATTAATGTTTCAGACATATTCGTTAATACCATTTGTGGGTGCTTTTTTTTTCTTTTTGGGAACAAACAGACATGTGATAGAAACAAGTTTTATTCTGTAAAAAGTTATAAAATGAATATTGTACAAAAATAAAAGTCTGTAGAGAGCTTTGGTTTAGTAACACAAAACATGTAAGACAAGGTTTTAGGGTTTTTTCTTCCCCCCCATAGGACTGACCAAACACTGCAGGGTGGAATAATTACAGTCAAATTTCTTCATATTCATATCGGAATCGTTTTCATCACATCTTTTTTTTTTTCTCTTCTATTTTGCAAGAATACATTTTTTTCATAGTTTGTAAAAAGCTTCTACAAACATAGTCACAACAATATAGGACGTTTAACGGTTGAACAAAGCGTCACACACCAGAACAGAGGATTACAGGACATGACATGACAGACACAGGTGTGTGTGTGTGTGTGTGTGTGTGTGTAAGGATGGAGCCATGGGGCTGATCTATTAAACGCACTCTATCACGTTCCGATAATTTTGTTTAAATGGAGGTGGCTTCTGATTTTGGACGGCTTCGATGCTGAACAGAACATGGGAATCGTGTGGATTTTTTTTGAGCGCCGTGTTTGTTGTTTGCACGAGACCTGGTTTTTAGTAATCCATGGAAATGTTGTGCCGTTCCCACAGGGCCTTTTCATGTGGCAGTGAGCTACAGTATGGAGAACAAAATCAGTCCTCTCCTCCCATGACGTACTGTACACACAGCTCCAGCTGTTACACTGGTAGTGTGTGTGTAACTTTTCATGAAAGCCTTGTTTCAGTGTTTGTGTGCAAGTTTGGGTCTGGACATTGTACTACGCCTGTCCTGCTTTCCAGGCATGGCTGGGGATACGGAGCAGCTCGAAATTCTTTTAAACGAGCTTTGTTTCCCTGTACCTGAGGAAACCGAACAAGAATCTTGCTTTGAAACACTATGGACATTATTATTTATTTATTTATTTAGTTATTTTTAAGCACAAGACCTATGGAAAGCGTTTTGTGAGGAGCCTCAAGGACCTCCGCCACATCATCACCTTTCTGTCTGATGAGGATGTGGCGTACGACTTTCGACTAGAAAGGATGTTTTCTATTTGTGATGATGCGTCTCCATGGGGCACGGCGTGGTTGTGCTAGAAACCTTTGCTGTAGTGACTTTATTATGGTTGAAAATAAACAACGGGCAAGTGCTGTATTTTTCTCTCGCAAACAGATAATTGGTTGAGAGAGTGGTTGGAGGACCGATGTTAACTTTTTTTTTCTTCCCCCCAATCTGCTCTGATTGAGTAAACACAATACTGGTCTACCACAGACCTGGCTTTTTTATTTTATTTTTTTCATTAAGAAGATGTGATTTTTTTTTTCTCAGTGGTACCAGATATAGCGAGATGTTAGATGGGTGTGTGTTTTGAAATTCCACGTCAACTTTTCTGTGTTTCAAAGCATAATTGGTTCACTTGCCTTTATAAAGTTATTTTTTTTCTTTCTTTCTTTTTTTTCAGTTTAAGTTGGGACCGTACAATTTATCCAAACCAAAAAATGAGTAGAGACACTAATGTCCTAAAATGAGTAAGTGATTATTTTCCAGACCAGATAAACCCAGAGTCTAGATTATCGCATCATCTGCTTTTTCTTAAAAACACATGCTCCACTTTGGCACCATCCAATTTAAAGAGGGGTGGGGGGGGAGGCTTCACAAATAAATAAAGAAAAACACTCTAATACAATGGATTGCAATAAATAACAATAAGTTAATTAAATTTCAATAAATACATTTTTTCATATAGACTATATATATATATAGATAACTTTTTCTGAATATTAAACATTTTTGTGACGAGTCCATTCTGGCTGCTGCAGGTTGAGTCTGGATTGTGAGCTTTCTCTTCAGAAGGGCTTCAAATATATATATATATATAAATCCACAATTCTGTCTCCCTCAGACTCATGCAGACACCCCTTGCGCCCACCTCCAGCACTCCCACTCAGCTAAAGTTATAGTTTGTGTATACCCGGTTTGTCGGGTTGCGTTTTTTTCTCTGACTTGCTGATGGACTGTGTTATTGTTGCCATTTAGACAGCATTTACATTTCAATCCCTGCTTAGAATACTCTGACACGGTTTTGTAACAGTGAATACTGAGGCATTGCTCGGGTCGAAGAAGTATTTTTTCCTGAAGTGTTTTTTTTTTTTTTGGACATTAAATCACACTCCTGCGATTCTAACATGCACGTCTGTGCAGAATAAACAATGACACACTCGAGACCTGCACTTTTCCTTCGAGAAGCAGCATTTGTCTCGGCACTGGCTTCAAGCCCTCTGGAGTGCGAGACTTCTGTATTTTGTCCAAGTGTCTTTTCGCTTGCCCGAGCGCACAAATCAGACGCAGGCGCACTTCTTGGCGGAATGCTTCTTGAGAGTGTGGTACTCCAAACTGTCATCCAAGAACGAGAGGTCGTCGTCGAACGCTATGGGACGACAGCAGGTCTGAGAAGGTGACTCTTTGTCCAGCTTCTTATTTTGCGTGAGGTTGTTGAGGATCTTGTCGTAGTTCGTCTCTGAATCGTGACAGGGACCGCTGCAGTACCTAAATATCAACTCCTCTTTGGTCCGGTAACCTAACCCCAGGTCCGTCACGTTGAGGTGGATCTCTTTAAGTAAGCATCCACGCCCTTGACCTTTGACCAGTTCGTCCCGATTCCCTTTACCTCCTCTGCCGCCGCTTCGTCCCCGACCTCGCTTCTTATCTCCTCGTGCTTTTGCTCCTCTCTCCGTGTTTGCTGCTCCTCTCTGCCTCCCTTTTTCTTTCCCCCTGCCCTCAGAGTCCATCTCAGGAGATCTTCGCAGTCTGCCAATGGTCGCTGCAATGAAGTCCATTACATCATCAAACTGGTCTGGATGCGGTCCATTGTTGTCATCTTTTAACAGATAAAACAAGAGAAATCATCGTAAGTCACACCCTGGACTTGTTGTGTTTATTCTCGAGCTACATAGTTACATATTCCTATAAGGGACAATGATGCAATGTGATAAGCAGTTGCTTATTTTACTGATTGTAATTTCTTTATTGTGTTCTCCACAAATATATGGAAAATGCATTTGGGTCATGACATTGAGGTACAGCAGAATACATCTGTTCAAGCATAAACTCAAAACACATGCACTGTCCGGCACTTGAACAGAGAGGAGAAAAATGTAGCATCCTTTGATCTACATGTATTACACAATGATTTCATTATAGAAGGAACTCCGTGAAGTTCCCTCTCTCACATGTCCGCCAAACAGACTGCATTATAGCATCTGGAAAAGCTCTCCTGAGACTATAATAGGTATTTTTTGAAGCTAATTTTATTATGATTCGACAAGTAATAAAATCAAAAGAAAGCGACAGGTCTTAAAATTCCATTAAGCTCCACCCTGAATCAGGTAAGTCGAGGTAAGGGACGTGTTTACTGGAAACGGGCAAGCCTGGGAAGGTAAGGGTTTAATGGAGACAGGGACGTCAGGGGACGGAACTGGTCAAGCTGGGAAGAAGTTACCTGATAAAGGTAAATCAAGGTAAGGAGGTACTTACTGGAGCCAGGTAAGTCAAAGTCAGGGAAGGTTTAGTAGTGTCGGCTAAGTCGAGGTAAGGTTTAGTGGAGTCGGCTAAGTCTAAGAAAGGGTTTAGTGGAGTCAGCTAAGTCGAGGTAAGGTTTAGTGGAGTCGGCTAAGTCTAAGAAAGGGTTTAGTGGAGTCGGCCAAGTCTAAGAAAGGGTTTAGTGGAGTCAGCTAAGTCAAGGTAAGGTTTAGTGGAGTCGGCTAAGTCTAAGAAAGGGTTTAGTGGAGTCGGCTAAGTCAAGGTAAGGGAGGGTTTAGTGGAGTCGGCTAAGTCAAGGTAAGGGAGGGTTTAGTGGAGTCGGCTAAGTCGAGGTTAGAAAGCGTTTAGTGTCGTCAGCTAAGTCGAGGTAAAGGAGGGTTTAGTGGAGTCAGCATGGTCGAGGTAGGGGAGGGTTTAGTGGAGTCAGCATGGTCGAGGTAGGGGAGGGTTTAGTGGAGTCAGATAGTTTGAGGGAGGAATTTACAAGATAGAGGAAATTCCAGGTAAGGAAGGTTTTACTAGAGCTAGGTAGGTCAAGGTAAGGAAAGCTTTATTGGGCCAGGTAAGTTGTGATAAGGAAGAGTTTATTAGAGCCGGGTAAGTCAATGTAAATTGAGGGAGAGTTCTTCAGAGCCAGGTTTGTCAAATTGTTTAATCTGTAATGCTCTGGGATTATGATTTTCCTTTTTCTCTTTCTGCAGCTTGCAGACTGGCTTTGCAGACAGACAGGTAAAGCTGTCTGAATTACATTAACTGTCACCTGTAGATCCCCTGCCAGAAGTGTTATACAATCCGTGTTAATGCCTGGCTGACTGACTCCGTACAACAGTATCAGGTGTGATCGTGAACACTGTTTATATACACACTGCCCTTTGACAAAAAGGACTGTCTTTCGTTGGCCAGAATGACAGGGCTACGGTGCCCAGGGACATGCAAAAGCCAAGCTGTTTACAACTGGCATTCTAGAGTTGCACACTAATTCTGAAGCACTGTAACATGCTCGGCTGTGCATCAATCCACTGAATTGATTTCATCAGCAAGCTTTAGGAAGTGTTTTGGTTTCAATGTATTGATGTATTGTGAAATGCAAACAGAATTACCAGACATTCGTAATGGCATTTAAAGGGATGCTCTTCCAGACTCTGATGCCAGTGCGAGTCACTAAACATTCGAATGGCATTAAAAGATGCTGTTCTTAAGATAATAGGTGAAGTGTTTGGCAAGTCATGTCTCATGTCCTAACATTCCATACCTTATCTAGAAAATCTGCAGGTTTACTACTGTGTAAAGACAAGCCAGTGTCATCTTTAGTTAAACAAATGGAGATGCCTCCCACACAGTTGTCTAAATGGACATATAAACACAATGAAAGTATGAGTTGCCTAAAATGTCCATCGTCTACAAAACCTTTCCCCAGGGACGCACGTTTATCACGTTTCTCAGCAGTATTGTGGTTATGGACATGGGTATTTTATAGTAAACACATTCTCATTTACTGAATAACGCACTAATGAGGACCAACCATTCAAAGAAGGAATGTCATTTTGGCTGTTGACGCGCCTCCTGACCTCGCCTGTCATCCTCGAAAAGTCATTACAGTGTTGCAGAATGGCAGATACTAATTAAACCGTCTCTGACCATTGTGTACAGAATTGGGCTTCACGAAATGCTGAAAATTACGATTACATACAGTACCTCTACTAAGAGAAGTCTTTTTTTTTTCTAAGTGGTTTCTGCTAAATAGTTACTAACCATTGTGGTTTACAAGCTCTGCTTTCCCTGCAACCACACTTGGACAGAAGTCTTTTGGCAAATGTAGTGTTGTGGGAGAATTTTGCACGATCATCCATGGCACAACAAGCATGGCTTAATATAATTTGTGCTTGGGAAAATCAACTGTTTGTCAAAGACATCATGAAAGGGCTATTTAATACAAAACTGAAACAGGATATCATACTGATCGCATTGAAAAAGGGAATATTCAACACATTAAGCACTATTCTGTGTGTTTTTGATAGACGACAACTTTAGAGCGCTTACTTACATTGTTCTTCCATGGAGGCTTGATTCAGGCTGGTTGTTTCGAAACGGGAGTTTATGACTGGGTCCAAGACGAGTAGCTCACGGTGACCCTCGGATTGAAGAGCGCTCTTGGAAGGCTGCAGCTTGTTGAAGAGAGGGCGAGCGGATACGGAGCTCAGGAGCAACAAACACGTAGCTAGAACATCCCATAACTTCATTTTAGACTCAGTTCCTATGGAAGGAGCTGCAACGAAACAGATTGCTCTGAATGTTATACAGTCGCTTACCTGTGCTGATCCACAATAAGGTTTTCCAGTATTTCCAGTATTCCAAGTATTGAGTAAGTTGATGTATGTAAGTTGATGCACTATGGGATCATGGATCAGTAAGCACAAAATTTGTTTTAGATCATTGTGGACCTTTTTCTTTCTTTTCTTTTTTTTGTAACATTGCTTCAAACATTGCAAAATGCTTCGTTTCAAACATGGCTCAAAATATTCAAGCTAAATCAAATTTACAGTGGGCAGAATCCCAAACATTCTTAAAAAATGTTATGGATTTAAAGTGTCTTCATTCCAGATGCATTATTTATAACTTCTCAGAAGAAAAAAAAAACAGGACTGTTTCTGCAAAATTTCACTTAATGCTAAACAGATTTTTGTCAATACACGCCGAGGAGAAAATGCTATGTGGCAGAACAACTGTGCCTCCAGCACATGCACACTTCATATAGGATTGAAAACAAAGTCATATTATTATTATTATTATTATTATCATTATTATTATTGTTATCATTATTAATGAGTGGCTGGAATGTGCTGGGCATAAAAATGCTGGAGGATAAGGGGAGATGTACATGATTTAGTTGATCTGTTTATGTGTGCAGGAAGATTTATCAGATCAATTTGGTAAAAATTATTTATATATATATATATAGCATCAATATGATATGATTTATTTGCTTTTTAAGAAATTACAATAAATGCTAGACTTGTGTGAGATGTGCAAATATGGTGGAAGTGGATGCACAGCAGAACGCCGGGGTTGCATGGAAGATTGTGACCTGAAGTCCCAGCAGAGACTCTGAGATGTTTTCGAATCTACACAAGCATGCAGCTCTGGTGCCACGAACGCAAATAAACTAAGCCGCACAACTTTTGCTTTTTCACGCGTAACGCACGAGCCTGGTGATCTGGGTTTGTGTGCATTCAAGTCCTAAAGTCTGGTCCATATGAATTACAAAACAATTTCTGCATTATTTATTAATAATAATAATAATAAAACACTGACCTTAAATTGGGGCCCATGCAGACCGGCGGTTTCACATCTAAACGCAGTTCCAGCATTGAAGGATCCAAAAGCGCTTCAGAGTGAGTTTATCCCTGAGGGGTTCCCCCCAAAACATTGCAGTTCCTCATCCATTAGTCCACAGTATCCAAGAGAAGTGCGCGTCGTCTGTCTGTCTGTCTGTCTGTCTCTGTGTGTGTGTGTGTGTGTGTTTCTGTCTCTATAGAGAAGTCTTGTCCGTGCGCACGGAGACGCGGATGCTGCTGAGCTCCTCCGTGCCGGTAATCTGAACGAAATCCACCATCACCGAGTGCCAGAGCCGGAATGAAGACATCAGGGCTGCGCGGCGATCAGATCTGGCGTCCGCTGTTTACTTCTACATCATCATCATCTTCTGTCCGCGAGCGCACGCAGCCCGCGCGCAGGACCTCCAGCCCGCAGTAAATTCCTCGAGGAGCACAGCCGCGCGCATTTCACTCCGATATTCCCGCGTGCAGTCGGATCCAGCGGCTTCGTCTTCGCTCAACGCAGATGCGCCTTTACGCGTCAGGATGTGCCATGCGCTTTAAATAGATGTAATGCCTCTGACGTGTCTCTAAGCCCGTCCTCTCAAATCAGACCAACAGACAGGGCGGTGTGGACTCTGTCCATCGACATCGCGATATATTTATGTTGAAATATTTTATATAATAATCGAATTGAATAATCGAAAACAAGCCGTTTAAGACTTTGACCACGAGCCCTAAGCTGAACCCTGCTCGACTGGAAGTGCAAATGTTTCTACCTTGATTATACAGCATGGTACCTTTGCACCTGTCCACCTTTCATAAAAAACCATTGTAACTTGATTTGAGCTTTAGGATAAAAATAATTTACAAATCACAAAACACAGTACTGGTGCTGATTTGATTCATAATACAGACGCTATACTTCAGAAGTTTATGCAACATGGAAGTGACCAATCTTTCTTCCCTGAAAATTTCAAGTTTTGGAGATGATTTTATATGTGACCTAAAGAATAAACATTTTTGAGACAGTTTTATACTGTCCCGCTTAAAACGTCAGTCGTTTAAAATGCAAATGATTCATATTTCTTTGAGTATCGATACTAAAATTGGAGAAACTTCTAGAAGAATATGACCTGTAACCAGTGCTTAAATTAAAGCATTCTGTTCAAACTGAAGGAGGGAAACAAATATATATCTGTAGTGTCCGTAACCATGTCAAATTCATGTTGCAATATCTTACTGATTTTGCATTTTACTGTAGAATAATACACTTTTTCAGGTTTAGTCCTTTTCACGTGCAATCTAAAGGGGCAAAGTTTCATCTGAACGACAGTTAAGATCATTGAAAGATTTGAATTGAAAAAAAAAAAAAACGTTAGGGACACTACATAAAAGGACATGGAATTGTATTTAGCAAATGTTTCTTTTTATCTGCTAAAAATATAAATGTGAATGCAGATTTACAAAACACGAAGCCTTTCTCGTTAGATAAGAAGCATTATGGAAAATGGTTTTATATTGTACAATCCTTTCTGAAAATTCACTATATATCAGAATTTTTAGCACCAATACCATGTTTTGGCCATAAGACAATTATAGAGACTTTACAAATGTAAATGGCAAATATATAAACACAAAAAAGAGTAGTAGTACGTATAAAATTATATAAAATATCTAAATAAAGATATGTATGTTTATGTCTGCACATTGATCAGAACTCTTTTAATGATATCTTTATGTTTCTTACATTGGAGGACCAGAAACCAGTCTCAGTAAAATTGCACAGTAACTGGCTGAACAGAATTTAATATACAGTACTTAGATATCGACCTGAAGTTATGTGCAGTTATGTGACATATTACAAAACATATGTTTTAACAGCATATTGCGCAGGTGTCAAACTGTGTGTGCATCTTTGACCGCTGGATAGAATTTATTTAAACTTTTGCAGTACTTAGATATCTGCCTGTAGTTTAACCGGCACCATAAATGAAATCAAAAGGTTAAATAAAAGCGATATTATGAACAGTTATGTGCCGGATTTAATAACAACCTCTTTTAAAAAAGCAAATTCTTAAAATAAAATAAAAATGGATTTCTTTGTATTAATAAGCTAGGCAGAGTGCAAGGTTTGTACTTTTAATATACCTTTGCACCTTTTAGACACTTCTCATTAACCTTTGTACCTTTAATTAGACTTAATTAAGAATAATTTAGAATAAAAATTTACAAAGCAAACTTCATAAGGCAATTATAAAAACTTTGCCAACGAAATAAGCAAATATATAAACAAAAAAGAAACTATAAATGAAGTGAATTAAAAAGTCGATTAAAGTTCAGTCTAATAGAATGGTGATGAGTAAAACTACTAAAAATAAAATGAATAATAAGAGCAGCACAATGGTTTAGTGGTTATCTCCAGGGTCAGGGTGGGTTCACGCTTGGTGGATTTTCTCCATGTCAAGATTTGACAAGATTTGTACATTTATTATTGCCTTTTAACCTGGGAACCTATAATAATGTCACATAAATACAGTACTTAGACCTTAAAAGCAAAAGATACACGTCATGCACTGAATCTTAAAATGACCTGGTAGTACCACAAAGGCAAGGCAGGATGCTGCACATTGGTATCACAAATTTTAATATTTATATTGTCAGTGAAAAAGTTTTTAATCACCCCGAGTTAGTCTTATATAAACTGCAATGTGTATATGTATAAAGATGTGGCCACGCCTCTTCCATTCACTCACTTATTGTCTATAATGCTTATCCTGTACTGGGTCATGGGAGGCCTGGAGCAAATCTCAGGGACGTAGGGCAGTAGGTGGGGTATAGATGCACACATTCACTCGGTACAGGCCATTTGGAAAGACCAATTAGCCTAAACTGCATAAACCTTTTCCAGTCTGACTTAAATACTACAGAATGTTATGTACAATGCTCCCATTGAATGAATTTGAACCATTTGTTTAATAAATAAGGTGTTAAATTTTTTCTTCCTGGTGTGTGCGTGCGTGTGTGTGTGTGTGTGTTTTAGACAGGTGTGAAAATTGCTGTAAAGTAAGAATGCTTTTAAAATATATATGTTTCAATTGTTTTTATTTTCAAAATGCAAAGTGAGTGAACCGAAGAAAAATAAATATCATCAGTCATCAATTCTTATATTCGAACAAATGCAGGGATTTTGTAGGATCAGAGTCAGGAGTATGATTAAACAATTATACCAAGCAGGTGATCATCGATTTTATATGTAGGTTGAAATACAGTCATTAACTGAAACAGAAACGGATGTGCAGGAAGTTTAAAACTTGGTGAGGAACAGCCAAACTCTGCCACTACGGTGAGGTCGTGGAAGACAAGACGAGGTTCATGTCACAGGTCATACAGCATGGCAGGACTGAGCACGGCAGCAAGGTATAAGGTACAGTAGTTATTGCTTTCTATTGGATAACAGCTGTGAGCAACTGTAACCAAGAATAAGCAATTTCCCTCTGAATCTTGAACCTTGAGTTATGTTGCCTCAGACAGGTCTCTCCCAGGCAACGGTTCCAAAGCAGCCTTTTGAAGATGTGATGTTGAAGATCATTTGAAGAAGAAATGGGCAAAGTTGAGGACCGTAGATGCAGTGGTCGGCCAAGGAACCTTCATGCAGCAGATGAAAGACACATCATGATTACTTCCTTTCCACATGAAAAGATGTCGTCTGATCTGAAACCGGTGGGACCCTGGTACACCCATCTACTGTCCGGAGAGGTCTGGCAGGAGTCATCCTCATGGAAGAATTGTGGCTCAAAGGCTGTACCTACAACGTAGAAACAAGGCACTCAACTATACACATAAAAAAACATAGAGAGGCTTCAGTGAAGCATGGTGGAGATTCCTGGCAAGCTGTGGTTAGTTCTCCAAGATGTCTGGACGATCTAACTGCAGAGTTCCTTCCAAAACTATGGGTAGAGTACAGTACATGTGCCTAGAAGAATTGATGGCAATTCTGGTTTTGTCGGCAAAGTGTGGTCACACTAAATACTGATTAGATTTAATGTTGTTAATAAGTTATTAACATATCCTTTTTTTGAAAGCATCTTCATTATAATTTATCATTTAGTGGAGCATTAAAATGTAAAAAAAAAAAAATCCACTGTATGTTTCTCAAAAAATGAGATGTAGATCTCATCTGAATTAAATCTACATTGTATCTGTATTCATAGATATAAAAAGAACAAGGACACATTTTGGTCTTCCTTGATAAAGACAAAACCACCATAACTAGGACTTCCCTAATTACAGTATGTAGGTAGCATTTTGGTAATGGTAGTGTAGAATGTTACATCGATTTTTCATGCTCATTCAAATGATGCCCTGTAGATGGGGCGGAGTCAGGCCGAAAGGGGCCATGCTCTTTGAAATAGAAACATACTGTTTGATTGTAGCGTAAAGGTGATGAGGTCTGAAGAACTTTGATTTGATTCGATCGTGTAGAACTAAGTGGATACAAATGCCACAAAAGAAAACAAATGTCCCCTATGCTGCGTCATGGCGCCACCATTTTGCCAGCCGTCTGCAGCAATCAATTAATCAATAAATATAACATGACCCAGGCCATAACTCTTAACTCTGCATGAATTACGCATATCATCTGTGAAATACGGCGTTCGACTGCAAGGTGTTTAGTGTCACGGATAGCTCTTGGGGATTACGCTGATGACAAGAGCCAGTAAGGCAACACTGCTCCTTCTGTTACTGCTGTTTGGCACCTGAGGAGCTCCAGCCATTCTGTAGGTAATGTTACACCGGCAGCAGTCGTTTGATCTTTTCCTGAACTTCTGTACTTAACCATTAATATTCTGGACCACTTACTTATATATAAATTAGGAGGGTAATACAATGCCACTGTCTGTCTCTATTTAGTGCTTCAAATACTCTATATTTGAACCATGAAGTGGGTGTGGCTTAACTTCAAGGGCATTTGTTATGATCCTTCTTCTTCTTTTGTTTTTATTATTGTACATCTCTAATCTCAACTGGTATCATATGAACATTTCTCCAACTTGCATATCTTTTTCCTCACAACGCATTAAATCCCCCAAAATGCCCCCCCCCCACCACCCATCCAGTTACATCCCTAAACTAAATCTGACATGAAAGTATTTTTAACAACATGGAATGAAACACCCCCCCCCCCACCCTCTCACTAAACTGGTTTCATTGTGGTTGTTGGATGGATGGTTTACTATTCAACTATGAAACGGTTTCAAATCCTGAAAGACGAGGCCTAGCTTGTTCGGCTTTCAGTAGGAATTAAGGCAAACATTTCCAAAGCATGTAACTTGGATTGCATTCTAATGCAGGCCTTTATTTATCCGTTCAGTCTGTGGCCTGGGCTTGCAGCAGTTCTGCTAAGCATTCATGCTATATGTTTCGTTATTCAAGCTTAAACAGGGCATTATAATGACCTTATATACTGTAACTGTGTGTGGGGGGGAAATGTCTTGCAGATCCAATGAAATTATCTAGATTTCTAATTGGAATAGCTCCTAGCCTGCGATCCAGACCGACTGCTTTGACTTAACTGTCAATATACTGTACGCTAGTGAGCGGAAACTGATTTATTGACAACTACTCTATGTTGATGGGAGTTTGCAGAAATAGTTAAAAGCTCAAAGCTAAAAATAATATCAGCTTTAATGTAATCAGTGGTTAGCACTGTCGCCTTGCACCGCCAGGGTCCGGGTTCGATTCCTGTCTCTGTGTGCATGGAGTTTGCATGTTCTCCCCGTGCTGGGTGGGTTTCCTCCCACAGTCCAAAGACATGTAGGTTAGGTTAATTGGCATTCCCAAATTGGCCGTAGTGTGTGTGTGCCCTGCGATTGATTGGCACTCTGTCCAGGTGGTACACCCCTTTGTGCCCTAAGTCTCCAGGTCTCTGGTGACCTTGACTTCAGGATTAAGCGGTATAGATGATTAGTGAGTGAGTGTAATCAGTGATATTATTATGATTTCAGGTTTAAGCCTACGTACATGCCTGTCTGTCTTTCTGTATGGCGGAGCTCTCTGTCTAACTTCAAAGAAATCACATTCTGTATGGTTGAGTATAACTTACTTGACCCAGTAACTACATCAGTCACAAAATTTAGAACACATTCATGGAATTTTGTTGAATGGGAGGTTTCGTTATTAATTCTTTTTATTATATATTATATATAGATTTTTATAAATCCTTTAGCACTGGTGGCTCAGTGATGGGTGTTTCGCCTGCCATGCGGAAAGCCCGGGTTCGATTCCCATCCAGTGCCCACAATCCCAGCCACTTGATGGTCCGCTGTCGCGACCCCTTGCTGGGAAGCAGCCGAAAGTCCAACAACAACCTTTTAGTGTGATATTTAAGACGGTCGATTTAAGACGCGCCCACAGTGTGACGCATACGCTGTACATTGTCAAAACCCAAGTTCTCCCAAACGCTCTTTAAATTCTGTCCAGCCAGTTTTGTATGATGCTGAGACAAAATCTGACCTGACAGACAGACAGACTTTTTTTCTGAGTGGTTCTGAAAGAGCGAGTTTTGACTGATGTATAGACGAAACCTTTCTTTTATTTATATAAACACCCTTCATGTTCCTGGTTATGTTCCAGGCATTTGAATCTTTTTATCTATACAAAACCTAGAACATATTTGGGGGTTCTCTTGTTTGAATACGATGCGTCAGAGTCAACAGAATGCAGGTCGGTGGCCAAAATATCTTCTGTTTGAGTAAATAACTACTCGTGTTTACTCATGTGTTTTGGATTATTGTCACATTGCATAAGTTTTTGATCCTAGACAGATGCCCTGACATGATGTTGAGGAGTTTCCTGATATGACTTTATTGGTGTTTATTGGTGACTCAGTGAGGCGAGCCGTCCAGATACCGAGGAATCAAAGGAGTCCCACAGTGTTTTACTCCCTTCGCCAAGTTTTGGTGTTGCTATGCAGTGTTTTGTTTAGTTCACATACTGTATGGACGTGCATGGTGGCGGCCCGCGAAAAATCCTTCTCCCGGTGAAATTTGGACTGGTACCTGAACTGAAATGTATTGCTATTACATTTATCTCAGCCACAAAAGTATCTAATCAGCCAACTGTGTGGCAGGAGCACTACAGTATGTGGCAACGTTCTGACAGGTCATGCAAACACGCAACGGATTGATGTCAGACTGCACAGGTGAAGATTGAAAAAGATTTTTTCTGTCCAGTCTTCCCGGCTGAGAGAAGTGAAACCTGATTTGGATTATGTATTCAGCTGCTTATTAGTTCATTTCATATGTGAGCAGGTGCACATACTGTAAGTTCCGATTAAAGTGGCTATTGAGAGTATACAGTAAAGGCACGACCATTCAAAGTTCAACTTGTGTCTCATCTCTCCATACAACATTGTTTTCATAGTGCTTTCCTGGGTGGTAACTTCCCACGGTAAACACGGCTCCTCTTGGTTTGCTTTTAGTTCGCTCGTGAATACGAAGATTATCAGCTTATTAATTACAATACAAGCCTTCAGACCCTTAAACACAACCCTGCCGTTCTCCGTCTCTTGTTTAGGAACATTTGTTGTTGACGTACTGTATATTGATCTATGTAGGACACATGGCGGGGAGGAAAAGTACTGGATTTCTTCCATGTGTGAACTGTTTGCTTGACTGTGGACTAAGGGAGGCCTAATTGTTTAGGAATTTTCGTAATCCTTTAAGTGTTTGACTTTTCCAGGGCTTTAGAGCATTGTTTCATTGTGGGAGTTTTCGATCACATGCTGACCATACACTGGAGCAAATCAAATCAAATCAAATAAATAAATAATGACCTCAAATGATGATTTGTAATTCAGAAGAGTTGTTTATTTGATTTATTCTTAGACCATAAGATTATCTGGCTCTAGTTACGCTTCTCTTAAAAGATCAAATACCACCAAAATGACAATGATTTTAACTGATACAGAAATCCTGGTAGATCTAGAGCTCATCATTTCACCATGTACATGTTATGGGCTTACGTCTCATTTCCATCCAGCCGCCTCCAGTAGGTAAGTACGGTACGTGAACCAAACAAAACTGAAGACCAACTAGGGACCGTGGAGGCCAATGATCACCAGTGTAACTGTAGTAGAACCTCCGGTCAACGTTCACACGCACATTCTCAAACTACGGGAACACCAATTAGCCTAATCTATATTTAGCTTAATCTATATTTAGGCTTTGGATTATTTCAGGACTATTAATGTCTATCAAAACTTTTCTGAATTAAAAAATCATTTGAGGTCTTTTTTTTTTTACTATTATAATGTCTTAAAGTATTGATTGTTTGTGCTGGATGATATGTTATATGCCATATTATAATTTCTAGTTACCAAATTACCCGTAGTGTGAGTGAATGTGTGTTTGTGTGTCCTGCAATGGATTGGCTCACCGTCCACCCTGCCTTGTGCCCAAAGTCCCCTGTTATAAGCCACACAGGCCTCCCGTGTCCCTGTACAGGATAAGCGGTAATAGAGAATGAGTGCGTGAGCAAGTACCGAATGTCAGATTTTTCTTCCATAAAAGTTTTTCCCTTCTGCTATTTTATGTGTTAAAGAATCACTTCAGAAATGCACATCAACGCCGGCCTGTTTTAAACCTCCTTTCCCTCAGGTATTGATTGTGAAAGAGTGTGTTTTTATATATTTTCCAAAAATGGACAGCTGGGAAATATTAACTTAAGCAGGAATTTTTATCTTTCACAAAATCTTCCCACTACTCTAATGCAGGAATGGTCGAGTGTGCCGAGAGTGCTGGTTTGAGAGCCGTCCATCCATTCAGGAACCTCCGACTAGTCCGACTGGAGGCATGCTGTTCTAGGGAAACAATCGATCACAGGCCGGTGTGGTGTGGTTAGATGTGAAGATGTGAGTTACTTTCACCACTCTTTCCCATAACAGCATGTTTTATTGCTCTTGCACCACTTTGACTTGCATAGTTTCTGATAAAGGAGTTAAAGGAGAAGTCGCATCAATACCCAATAATGCTTTGTGTGAAACTGTGTGAATTTCTCCTCGTGGTTTGCTCGCTGGCATTTCTATGTGCGGGCTGAAAACAATATGTTGGCTTTGTAAATGGAAAACAAACACAGTGGGACAGAGTGTGCCATGCAGTAATTCACATCCGGGGACGTTTTATATACACTGCCTGACGAAAAAAAAAAGTCACCACCTGGTTTTAACTAAGCAAATAGGAAAGAACAAGTTATTTAACCCTAACTGATGCAGTGAGGAGCTTCTTATTCCTTAAACAACCATATCAGAGGGTATATCCTGTGGGCATGACATCACAAAGATCATAAGGATCACAATATTGTCCTGCATCAGGAAAAGAAAACTAAGGAGATTGCTAGGGGTTTAGAACTTAAAAACACATGAATAAAACCTGCAAGGATGATGGGAGAAATCAACATCCTCAATGAGCGTGATGGGAGATCACCAAGATGCCAACCCCAGGATTCATCAGGCTCAAATTATGAAAGAGTGACTCAGGAAGCATGAGAGATTATTGTCACACGAGGATCGGTCACCACCAGAGTGACCTCCCGAGTCCAGACCCTAACCCCATCGAGAATCTTTCGGGTGTGGTGTAGAAGACGTTACACTGCGGTCCGACTCTCCCATCATCAATACAAGATCGTGGAGAGAAATTAATGTGAATCTGGACGGAAATAGATACCGTGACGCTGCATAAGCTGATCGAAATGATGCCACCACTGTAATCTGGCTGGGCAGTGTATGTTAATATTGGCAAAGTCCATACATTAATTTGCGGGTGGGGCTTCTGAAGGACAACTGTAGGGAGTTCAAACATCTTTTTCTAGCATCCTACTTTACTTGCGCATTCTCTATATCGCTCATCCTGTCCAGGGTCACAGAGGCCTGGAGCCTATCACAGGGGACTTGGGGCATTGGGCAGGGCACTCACTTGATGGGGTGTCAGTCTATTCCAGGCCACACAAGCATTCAGATATTATGGACATGTCAATTAAACTACCCTGCTTTGGACTCACTCACTCAATCATCATCTGCTGTATACCGCTTAATCTAGTATTCAGGGTCACGGGGGCCTGGAGCCTATCCCAGGAGACTTAGGCCACAAGGCAGGGTACACCCTGGACAGGGTGCCATTCCACCGCAAGGCACACACACTCATTTACACACTACGTCCAATTTCGGGATGCCAATTAACCTAACCTACATGTCTTTGGACTGTGGGAGGAACCCAAAGTACCCGGAGGAAACCCACCAAGCACGGGGAGAACAAGCAAACTCCATGCACACGGAGACGGGAAACAAACCCGGACCCTAGAGCTTCAAGGCGACAACTACTACACCACTACACCACTGTCCTGCCCCTCCTTTAGACTGTGGGTGGAAACCGGATTACTCGGAGGAAACACACCAAGTACGTGGAGAACACATAAACTCCACCTTCAAGGTGCAAGACCATGGTGCAAACCACTACGCCAACTGCTTCTCCTTTAACAAGATTAAAAACAAACAAACTATAGTTTGTTTAATGAGAAACCCCCCAAAAAAGTTGTGATTGAAAACTGAGACAAAGAGCTGGCACTGGAGACTCCTGCCACAATTGTAAAATAGACTAAAATTAAAATGCATGCACTTAGGCCTCTGAGTGCTTGCTGTATCATCCGGAGATCGCTCAATCAGGGGCGTCTGTGAGCTCACGCAAGCGGAAGGAGCGGATAGCGCTGTCCTCCGAGTGTGTTACACCGCCCCCAACAGTGCGTGAGCAAGCAGCTCGAAATGATGCGGTCAGCCAGCATCATGTGGTTCGGAGGAAACACGTGATAGTCTTCGGCCCTCCCGGCTGAGTGGTAGTAGTAGCCTTAATGTGGGCGCCCCCTAGTGACGGGGAGGAATTGGACACGACTAAATTAAGGAGAAAATCTGGAAAAAAAAATAAAAAATGCATGCACTTATTATAAATCTATGACTTTAAATAACAGCAGTATAAAGAACCATATTGCAATTTTTGTTTATCTTAATAAAGATGTTCTAAAAAATTGCTGCATTAAATTACATGCCTTATTGTGTCTCAGGTTTGTGATGAGATCTTGCATAATAGGCTTCTGGTGTTTTTGAGCTGGAAAAAAAAAGACATATGGAAATTATGAGTCACCAGAGAACTTTGGGCACTGGAAATTGTTTAATTATTCTCTTTTTATGCCACGGTTCTAGGGAGCGTGGCCAAAGATCAGAGTGTCACGCGACGCAACACGACACATGAAATTTCTCCCGCCTTCTTTCCCCATCATGAAGTAAACATTTCGTCTCGTCCATGTTGGAGCTACAGTATGAGCTGGACTGGGAAGTGTTAAAAGTTCATTTCACTCAACATTATAAACGTTTATGTGCTTTTGAAACCTAGTGCATGTTGAGGTCATTTATTTTATCACCTAAGCGATAACCGAGTCAGTACTGACGGTAAGGATTTGACCTGGATTTACTGGACTTCAGGAATTTACAGGACAGAAATGACATAATACTGAGGCCTTCTTCGAGCTCTTCTCATAACCGCTCAGAACAGGTCTCTTCTCTTAAGAGAACTCTGGACCGTGTCTTCTGTATATGCAGTATAATCAGGCTGTTACTGCAGGACGCAAATTAGAGCGCAGGTCAATCCAACCTACTGTATAAACACGCTGCTCTGCAGTTCCAGCTTGGAGTTTCCAGTGTTTTCCAGTTTCAGAAAAACAAGCATCAGCAAAAAATGTATCATAATGAACGATAAATGAAAAGATTATTTGACTAAATCATACTGAAATTTGTTACAAAAAAATGACAGCGTTTGTTTGCAGTGTTTCTAACATGAATTCATTGTAAAAATCTCATAAGATGTCTTTTAACAGCATGTCACAGCATTTCACAAAAAAAATAAAAAAAATAAATCACAAGCCTGAAGCTTAACCCAGGAAATATAGAAGCTTTTTTCTTGACGTGACTCAGGCAGGTCATAAATCCTGCCAAGTTCAGATTTGAAGCGTGTGTTAAGAAGTGGTTAGCACTGTCGCCTTGCACCACCAGGGTCCGGGTTCGAGTCTCGCCTCGGGGTCTGTGTGCATGGAGTTTGCATGTTCTCCCCGTGCTTGGTGGGTTTCCTCCGGGTTCCTTTCACAGTCCAAAGACGTGCAGATTAGGCTAACTGCCGTTCCCAAATTGCATGTGTTTTTGTGCACTGGATAGATTGATACCCGTCCACGTCTTAAGTCTTAAGTTTCCTGTCATAGGCTCCAAAACCCCCAGTGACCCTGTACTGATGAAAAGCGGTATAGACGATAAAATATGTTTAAAAAAATAATAATAAATCGATAAATGTATTTCTTTATTTAGCATTACAGATGAATTGCACCATGTAGAATGTTCACCTAGTATAAAAAAAATAAAAAAACATCAGCAGTGCCTTTTTAACAGAGTAAACTCTTAAACGTGATTCCTGGATAATATTTGAGGCGGAGCTATCACATACCTTTTTGCCGCACCTCTCTTGGCTGAAGAGCCTGAGCAGGTCAGTGTGTTTTATCTGCACCTGATTGTATTAGAGTCGCTGAGAGGTTTAGTGCAGAGGTCAGAGATGAGCGAGTGAGAGAGAGAGAGAGAGTGAGTTAAGTTTCCACTGGGCCGTATGCCCGGGGTGTGGCAGCCTGATGTGGTAAAAATGCAGATAAGACATGAACAATGTTTGGATGCATAGATAGATGTGACGAAGGAGGAGTGCACGCGAGTCTCAGAGACCTGAAGCAGATTTACAGTGTAAGTCAATCACAACAATGCATTAATGTGTCTGAATTGTGCGAGGAAATAAAACGGTGGATACATTCTGAGACACATAATTTAGTATCTGGACCCAGTATCTGTAAGAATAATAAAAATAACACATTATATATGCACACCAAAAAAAGTCAAGAGATAATAAGAACATGTATGATCTTTTTTTTTTTCTTTCCTTGCTTTGTTATTATCACTATTATCAGCCTGTCCTGGTCTACACCCACGGTCACACCTTGTGATCAGTTCTGATTGTGTTTGAAAGCACGCTGCGGTTATGCCGTGCCTTTGTGTTGATACAAGGGGACTTTTGTCCACGCACCACCTGCTAGTCCCACCCTAGCCCCCAGGGGTGTGTGTGCTGGTTTCAATTAATACATGTGCCTTCTAACCTGCATGCTTTCAAAGGAAGTCATACCACCGGTAACTGCACAGAGTCATCCTAAAAGTTAATTATTCTCTATTTATGCACGAAAACATTAATCTCATGAACCTCTTTATGAATCACAAGTCGACCTGAGGTGACTTCACCTTTAGTTCCACTCAGGTCAGTGACGTGTCAGAACATACAGTGTAGGTTGGTCATTTTTAATTGTTTATTTATTTGGATTATTTTATGGCAGCATTATGTAACTTATAAGGTTTTGTAATTGTAATTGCCGCTGTGTGTTCTTTATACACTTAATCGAATCGTCTCTTGATTTAAATAGAGTTTAAAAACATAAAAACTCAACAGATTAAGTGAAAATAACTTTAAAAGTTAATAATAATATTTATACTTGTACTACTACTAATAATAATGTCAACTTGAATACACCGCTACACCTCCAAAAGTAGGATAAGGGCTGTTATTGTGAAATCTACACTGCTGTGACCCTAAAAAAAAAAAAAAAAACAGTCTAACATTTCATTGATGTCCAGTTTGTGTGTAAAATGACTCCCCATGCTCTTTTACAATTTGCGCACTGAAATACACCCGTGACATCAGGGAATAAAAACTCCATAGGTGTGATAGTCTGATCATCATCTGGCTGTATTTTATTGCTACATATTGCGCAACTGAAGTAACCCCGGATCATAACACCGCCTCCAGAGGTGTGTACATGATGTGTGCATCGCTTACCTTCTTACCCTGACGCACACATCGCTCTGGAATAGCCTCAGTCTGGACTCATCCGACAATGTGACCTTTTTTATTGCTCCAAAGTCCAATTTTTATGCTCCCTAGCAGACTCGCTGTTGTTAGTCTTTCGGTTGTACCCGTCGAGGGGTCGCCACAGCGGACCATCCAATCCGCACAACAACTTGGCACATGTGTACGCCGGATGCCCTTCCAGACAGAATCCTGTTATATTTCATCAGTGCAACATCAGGCGAGAAACCCACCACTCAGCCAAAAAGTGATTTTCTTATGACCACACAGCTGTTTAGTCCCAATCCTGTGAGTTCTCATCACATTGTGTGTGAAAATGTTCCTACTTTCACTAATAAATATAGCTCTGATTTCTATGTTGATTATTATATATATATATATTTTATGATGCAACTTCACCCAGCGTTTACGTGATCTCTAATCATGGTTATTTTTCCCCGACCAGATTTCTTCCACAAAGTATTAGTAGGTTCATCAACACCCTTCCAGATTTTAATAATCTGTTGGGCAGTTTTTAACCCAATTCCAGTAACTTCAAATCTCTTTGGTTGTTTTCTTTGCTTGATGCAGCCTGATAATTTGACGGGTATGAAATGGCGACCTTTTTTTTTTTTTTTTTGCTTCAGGAATAAAAAGCTTTAAGTCGTGAGCTTACAGGTGACCTTATCCTTAAGGGCCACATTGCTCTGGAAGACTCAATGGTGATAGTTTGGCGAATTTCCGCAGTCTTGTTACTCATGACAACTGACGGACAATTTATTGTTCTTCTCTGTATATCAGACACTTTCTTCTTGTGTTAACGTCCCTGTTTGGTTGAGGTTTGTTTAGGTGTAATTGCTTTGGCTTTTTACAATCTACACAGCGTTATTATAACTCCTACCTCTTCCCAGTATATCAGCAAAGTCTTGACTTTCACCACGAGGTCTCTGCACATAACAAGGTCAAGCTAATTGGCAGAGGAAGTGCCGTGGATTTTTCTGGCCCGGAGAGCGATCTGAGCCTGATCAGGATACTGTTTCTTTCTTTGCTTCCATTCGTCCAAGTCCTGATTTAATCCACCCACAATCATGTGTTAGAGGAGGAGGAGGAGGAGGAGGGTGTCCATCCGGCCGTGTATATCTGCACAGGGAATTGGCAGTGCCATGCTGCCCCTGTAATGCAGTGGATCAAAAAAGGCACCCAGCTAATCCCCTCGCTGGATTGGTGTCACTCTATACCCTGAGGATATAATGTGGCAGCTGGCCTGCTGAACTGGCCGTGATCATGTATGGCCATAAGCTGAGAAACGTACTGTAGCAGAGGCATACTTGAGCAGAATCAGAAAACTGTCAGGTCGTTTCTGACTACAGGTTGATAAGGCCAGAGGAGGAATACATTGATTAGTCAGTGTTAGTTTGTAATATTAGATGAGACAAAGCCAACACTAAAGTCAACTGTACAAGACCATGCTCTGCTTGAACACTAAGATGATTTTGCATGAAAGTGCAAATCCTAAAGAAATTCCTCTCGAAGAGGCATTCCGTTCTTGTTTCTGTTTGTAATGTAAATAGAAATCCTGGCATGACCAGTCCCGTGTGAAAAGCACTTCTTTCAGAGCTGCTGGTTTCACATCGGTATTCAGTCCCTCTCAGCCAGTGGAGAGTCGGATCTGCAGCACATGCCAGCTCAGAGAGACTTGCTTTTGGCACGAGTTCTAAACATGAACTACATGTACTACAGTGGACACTATGCATGATGGGTGCATCGCGTCATGTGCTTCTCTTCTTACCCTGACTCTGGAATAGGCTCTTAGGTCAATCTGGACTCAGCAGGTCACATGACCTTTTTCCATCGCTCCAAGGTCTAGTGTTTACGATCCCTAGTAAATGGTATTGTTTTTCCCTGATGAGTTTCACTAACAAGTGGGTTTATTGTGGACACACAGCTGTTTAGTCCTAATTTTGTGAGTTCTTATCATACAGTACTGTGTGTGTATGGAAATATTCTTACTTTCACTATTAACCATCGCTCAGTTTTTTACTGTCAGTTGTTTTTCCCATGCATCTTTACCACAGTAAGTGATCATCATGATTTTTTCTGACCACATGTCTTTCACAAAGTTGACGTTCCAGCACTCGCTTTGCGGGTTTTAATAATGTGTTGGACAGTTCTTAAACCAAATTCCACTCATTTCTAATCTCTTTGATTGACTTCCGTACTTGATGCCAACAAATAATCTTCTGAAGTGGTGACTTTTTTTTTTTTGGTCAGGCAGTGTATATCCAGTATTAAAACATAAGAATTTCATGTTTAACATGAGAGCATTTTGAGGAATTGAGACATCCCTATAATAAAAAAAAAAATTCAATTATTTGTCACATGTACTATACTGTACAACATAGTGAAATGAATTTTTTCGCATATCCCGGTTAGGAAGCTGGGCTCGGAGCGCAGGATTAGCCAGGATATACAGCGGCCCTGGAGCAGACAGGGTTAAAAGCCTTGCTCAAGGGCTGAACAGTGAAAGCCTGGTGGTGCTGCGGCTCGAACCTCCGACCTTCCAATCAGCAACCCACGGCCTTAACCCATCGGGCCAAATTGTGTAATATGCTGAGTTTTATTTATACCTGTAATTTAACTGTAGTATGTGTTCATCACTGCACAAACAATTGTTATAAATAGTTTTGCAGAAGTACAATTATTACAAAGTCTCTTCCCTCAGGAGTTAATGTCGTGACTCTGTTGTATCCGTCTTACCGTCTCCGATCCTCCCCCATACGGTGCTAAATGTAATGCTTACACGATCACAGATTAGGGTATCGGTGACAGCGACTGCAGGTAAAGTAACCGAATCCACTTTAGAATGGACTGTCTACACATCAATCATTCGCACGCAACAATAACCGCAGGTTCAAAAGCGACGCTCAACAAAACAGCCATCAAAGGTGTCGAGTGCGCTTTAACACAGAGGTCTTAAACGCAGTCCTTGAAGACTAATTTTTTTTTTTTTTCTCGCTGCAGCTGGATCTTTTCTATGCTCATGTATATCCTAGCATCAGCCTCATGCAGGATTCAAATCCGATATTAAGAATGCATCATGTGAAAATACTTCTGTTTTGTGTGGATGTGTACAGTATGTGCAGATGTTGGCACATTTTACTTTGTCTAATTTTCATCTTGATGCTGCAGGAATCTCCCACCGAACGATTGCTGATAGTGACGTCCTTGACCGTTCCAGTCTTCATGTCACTTATGACACGCGCTCAGTATCGTCCAGAATGCTGATGAGCTATAAATAAACGAGGGGACCTCGGGTAATCTGTGGCCTTGAAGCTCGCTGTGTGCACGATAATGTTAATTGCGCTGCAAGGTCAGGGGAAGTAAGGACGTTTTAATGGGCTCGGTTCCAGCATTATCAGCAGGCGTGTAGCAATACCGTGCCATGTCCATGTGAAGAATGAGGAATATTTCAGAAGGCATGTGCTAAATTAAAGCCAAATGTCACACCTGGATTATCCCTGGCTGATGTTTGTGATGAGGCCATGTGCTCATCTTGAATGGGCAGCACGTAGAACAAAGGCGCAATTCCTCCGTCGCTTACAAGCGAAATGCAAACAAACGATGAAAAAAAAAATTACAGGACCAATATTATTGTGTATAAACCAAAGATACTGTATGTCTGCATAGCCATAGAGTTCCACAGGACAGCCACAACATAGCAGGCTTCATGTAAACCAGTTCCTGGAAACCAAATTCCTCCATATGCAACATGTTCCATCAAAAAAAAAAAAAAAAATCATAAATAATTAGAAATACAACATAAAATCAAGTCAAAGCAACAAATCATTTTATCGTTTTATATTAAAAAAATTATTAATTTTACACAAAGAAAATGTGGACATGGGACAGCAGGTTTATTTCATGTTTAAGGAAAGAAAAAAAAAATCACCTAGTGTGTTTTTGTAGCTTCTCTGTTGTAATCTCTGAGGAACCTCCTGGGTTTTCTTGCTCCTGATGAATATTCCTGCTTAACTTTCTGCACTGTTCAAATTGCAGAATAAGGAGTGTCGCTCCCATTAAGCCGTGGCCTCTGAAGTAAACAAGCCTTGAACTTTGAGTTCTGCAACAAACAAAAAAATAATTAATTAATTAATCGCATCATTTTGACTTATTACTCTCATAGTAAAGCACTGTATCTTGAAATAACGCAATTTCTGATTTTAATATAAAATCTAATATTTTGTTAAGCATTTGGACAATGGATTTGGACCATAGATTCGATATGTTTGCCTCTGTACAACAGCACAGTGGATTCAAGCCAAGTTCAAGTCGGCTTTTATTGTCACTTCAACTGATAGTTTAGTACACAGTGAAACGAAACAGCGTTCCTCCAGGACCAAGGTGCTACACACAACCTACATTAACAGAAGCTAACTAGGTATCTAAGAAGCCTAATTAGCCGGCTAGCCGAGATGAGACATATGGACATTTTACAGTAAGTTAACAGAGAACTACTGTATCTACATTTTTATGCAACAGAGACAACATAAGTGCACGTGCAGATGTGCGAACAAGAGTGACAAAGTGTAATGAGGTGATGAGGTGAGGTACTGAGAGGAGAAACAGTAAATGTTCCTTGTAAGTAGCAGCAAAGATAAAAAAAATTGTTTGTGCAAATTTATTTAAGTGATTTTAAGTAATTATTAATATTGTGCAAAAGAGCATTTACAGTTGGTGTGTACAATAGTGTGATAGTGTTGATCAGAGTGTTTGCGTGTGTGTTCAAAATGAGGAAAGTGACTGAAGTCTAGACGTTCAGCTTTTATTTAAGGATTTTAACAAAAATATTGCGTTAAGCATTTGCAATCATTTCATAAATAGTTTAAGGATTAAAGTCATTTTGTCTTGCAAAGTTTTTACTTTCCTTCTAAAAAATTCTTCACTTCTCACCATCACAAAAGTCAGCCATTTGTTTTTAAATGTTTTTTTAAAGTCTGGACCTAATCCGGCCCGTCAGTTCTTGGGTTCCTGCATGTTCCTGACCGCCTTCCTCCCTGACCTGCAAGCCATGTGACCGTTTAATAGTTAATCAACATTTTTAAATTGATATTTATTGGGGGGAATTTTATGGCACGGCGGTATATTTTTATTTGGTGTTATGCATTTTTAATAGTATTGTTGGTAAACGCTTGTCACCCATGAATGAAGTCATGCTCACCCACCTTCTAAATTCCAGTTTAACTTGTAAAGGCTAATGAATTTCACTTGGACTCACAAACAAGATCAATCGGAGCTGCCAAGTTGTCATGACTTTACTTTCAGTAGTGTCGGCTTGACTTTTTCTGTTCATGAAATAGACTTGATAATCTTATACCTAGTGGATCAGTGTTGCTAGTAAAAATAATTTTATATTCGACTCTATGTCCAATCAAAGATCTGCACTTTTTGCTACACAGAACCGAGTGAACAGTATTCCTTATACAGTGGAACCTACAATTACAAGCATAATTCGTTCCGGAAGCAGGCTCCTATTCCAAAAACACTCGTAAACCAAATAGACTTTTCCCATAAGAAATAATGAAAACTCAAATTATTCGTTCTACAGCCCAAAACAACTCTTATTTTGACAAAGGGGACGCAGCAGGGGAGACGATTACCCATAATTCCCACAGCGCAAGAGAGAGAAAAATCATTGGCTCAGTTGTGATCACTTSCCGCTYRGTGYCAAAATAAGAGTCGCATGCGTGATACATGATACTCGGCGCTCGTAAACTAATAGTTGCTCGGTTTCCGATTAAAAATGTATTAAAAATCTTTTCTCGGTTTGCGGAACACTCATAAACCAAGTTACTCGCAATCCGAGGTTCCACTGTACACGATTCATGTATGGCAAGTAACACACTGAATTTCTGAATATTAGCCACTTCTTGAGTTATTTGAGACATGCTCTTGTCTTAGCTATGGCTGCTATCTACAATATGTAGATCCCAAAGTCCAAGTTCTCAAAGTACTCAAAGTATCTGTAATATTTTTGGCGCGTTTTTTGGCATGTAACATAGTAAACATACAACACCTAACAAGTAGGATGGTATGCATGAAGTGTAAGGAATAGATAAGAAAGTAACTAACTTAAAGTATAAAGAATATACACCAATGATGAGGTGCAACAGACTAGATGTATACGAGGACCGTACAGCATGGAGGACATTACTGTGTACATTACTTTGTCATCCTGCGCCGTTCTTTTGAACTGTGTAGAAGATACAGTTGATTAAAATGTCATACTGGGTTTAAAGTGACCAATGAGGCTCAGATCTTTGAGAACAAGCTGTTTGTATGCCTGGGTGTTCTTGCCTTCTCAAGGGAAGGAGGTGTAAAAAGTGTTTCCCGACTGTTTGGGGTCAGTTATATTCTTGCCAGCAGTTCCTCACTTTTCCTGGAGAGCTGGAAGAATATTCAAGAGAACTGAAGTTTGGATCATTCATCTGAGTTTGAGAAACCAAAGCATGGACACAATGATCACATGATAGAACTGGACCAGTATAACTTGTGAAATTGAATTGAATTATTGAATTATTTAGCTCCAGAAAGAAGATCCATTGCTGTGCTTGGCAGTGGAGATTCCTGCCTCAGCTTTCTGGGTTTAATGATGACTAGAGACATGAGAAACTACTAAGACCAGATAGCCAATGATTACCACCTCATTAGAACTATCTCCAAAGTCTTTGTGTTGTTGAGCAACAGATGGCTGTAACTGTACTTATGCACCAATTGCTCAACTTCCTTTCCGCAGGGGGATCCATTGATTATGAGGCAGTCTACAGTGAGAACATCCTTTTTGGAAAATTTCACAGATGTATCTGTGGATATGTCGTCAACTGGTGTATTAACTAATGAGAAGATGTAGTGATGTAGTGATGGTCAGAAAGGCTGATGTGTACTTTCTTTTTTTTTCTGACAGATGGGATCTGTAAGGTTATGTTGATTGCATCATCAACAGGTCTGTTGGCTGTCAACGCAAACTCCATGGGGTCCAGCAAGAGATCGGTAATAAAATTCAGATTAGCTGAGACCAGATGGTCGAAGACCTTCATGGTTGTGGAGGTCAGCGTGTTTGGCTTTCTCTGAAGGCTCTTAACCGTCTGCTCCAGTATCATGGCTAACCCTGTGCTCTGACTTGAAGACAACCATGGTGTCTTATCCAAATGTTGTTCATGCTGTATCACAGGTCATCTCTTCTTCATATTCTGAGGATATTACCGTCTTCTGTATCCCTGAGTCCCAGCTTTGCTCTCCTACGCTTCTGGCTACAGATGTCGGCAGCATCAACAGGATTCAAACTCGGTATCCAGAACCCCTAGAACTGTAGAGAACTAAAGCGTTCACCTCAACAGGGGCTGAGGCACTAAAGGTGGGTCATGCACTAAATTATGGAGGGAAAAATTAAGAGCTAATATCATTGGGTAAAACGTTTTATATGTTAATATTGGTGGTTATCCCCTTGTTGGGCGGCACAATGGCTTAGTGGTTAGCACTGTTGCGTTGCACCTCCAGGTCCTGGGTTCAATTCCCGCATCAGATCTGAGTGCATGGAGTTTGCATGCTCTTCCCATGCTTGGTGGGTTTCCTCTGGGTAATCCAGTTTCCTCCCACAGTCCAAAAACATGCAGATTAGACTAATTGGTGTTTCCAAATAGCCTGTAGTGAGTGAATGTGCGTGTGAATGTTGCCCGGAGGTCCTACCAGGGTCGTACAACGATTGGAATAAACTCAATGGTCACCATTGACTTCCACAGTCCCTAGTTGGACTACATCGGTTCCTAAATGGATGGATGGATGGATCCGAATTGTAGCTGTTCAATAACAGCTGCTTGCCGTTCCTGTTCAGTGCAAAATCATAAATGCTTAATTATTATACAAAAATCCATATTTATGTTCTCAGAATATTGATTATTTGTGCTGTATGATAGTCCTACAGTACGTAGCAGGATCTAGATTCAGGTTTACTGTTTAGGAAAACAGTCACCTGATTGAGTGTCTCTCGCCCTCCTGCTTACTCAGGCACTCTGTGGACAGCTGTGTCTTAAACTACATTTGCTATGGGTGTTAGATTGCAATGATGAACTTCTAGTGTAGGATAATTTTTTTTTTTTCCGTATGCCAAGCCACTGTTCAAACACAGAGTTAGAGAGGGACAATTCATAAGTTTTACAACATAACACTCGTGCAAAACTTTTCCAAAAACCATAATTGGTCAGAGATTTTTATTTTATTTAGAGATCTAACCAGAGATCTAACAAGTATTTCATCAGTGACCGCGCTCCCAAGCAAGTGTGGAAAAGCTGCACAAGTCACTATGGACTTGAGCATTTATAGTCCAGAGGTGGATTATATAGATGGATGACTATTGAGTATTAGAGTAATCTAAACCATGCTGTGGCAACAGACAGAACACAGCACTGCAACTTTTCATCCCGACTCGACAGGCAGTGTAAAATTCAGCCTCACCTGCCTGCCACTGTTGGCTATAATGAATGTCGCAGTGCCTGTGATATCCACCTGTTCAGCACTGATGCTTCGTCGTCCTGCGCCGTTCTTTTGAAACGCATTCTCATGTTGCAGACGCTTGTCGTCTCGTGTGCATGCCAGTAACAAATTCGGACGGAGGTGCAGGGATGCACTTTTATAACACAGCTGCCCCGAACGTCTTCAGACAGCTGAGAAAACCGCAGATGCCCAGATCTTAACCTTTCGATTGCATTTTAAAACTGAGGTGCAACAGCTGTTAAAGTGTAACAACAGAAACACTGATGCATTCATCAAACTCAACATTTCTCTTCCACACTTCAATATATATATTTTTTTATTACAAAACCAATTTGTCATTTATGTGTCTTTTAGTAGACACAAGTACTGCATTTTAAACTTTCACTCTCTTTTTTCTTCTTCTTTTTTTTTTTTAGTCCAGACTGAGAATCTCCATCACCTGAGGCAGCAACAACACACAGCTCTAGAACTTCTGTCTTGGAGTTGAACTATTTTCTACACATTATAGTAACAAGTGATAGAGCTTCCTTTGACTGGAAAATAAAGACCAGGCAATGGGTGTGATGAAAAAAAAAAGAAAAAGATTTCAAAAGAGAAACGGGATCCCTGCGTTGCACAAAGAGAATTGGCTTAAAGGGATCATTAAGGTTAGAGAAAAGCCAGAGCTTCTTAAAAGCAGATGGGACTTTTGGGCTGACGCTGGAGGGCAACACACAGAAAAAGGCGAGAGACCGCATGAAGGGCCCGTTGGTGACACATGTCCCGGCCAGGCTGCCTTTACGCGCCTGGTCTTTGGTGTGTCATCCGGTTTCAGAGCCTTGGAGGCAGCGGCGACCATGTTGAACTATCCAGTATTTTGGTACGGGGGTGACAGATAATAGCAAAAAAAAAAAAAGATCCCGATAATAATGTGAATCAGTGGCAGGTTTATTGATGGATATTTTGGGAGTAAAAAGATAAAGCTTATCAAATGGCAGCATGCCTGTTCTCTGGTTCTCGGGTGATCCGACAGATCAAATACGAACGCCCAGATTTCTGGTTTTATCTTGTTCTTGTGGTATAAACGGATATGAAAGATCTGTAATCAAACCCTTCTCCAGGACTTGCATTAAGCCTCTTTAATGGCATTAAACATTAAGCATTAATTATGTGATGGTGGTCTGTTTTTTTCCCCTGAAATGGATGAAAGTTCTTTTTTCCTTTAAGCTAGTCTCGGCCAGTGGTGGACAGAATACGATGGTTCCTCGACATACGAACGCCCCGTTTTCACGAATTTTCACCTTAAGGACTGAAATTCTGCAAGAAATTTGCCTTGGCATGGCAAGAATTTTCAGAATATGAGTGAATGAACCAGCTAAGTTTCGCGTACATCTGGGGATGTTTAAGACTTGTTTGCGCCAGTGTTGCATATGTTTTTTTTGTTTGTTTTTTTTCTTGCATTTTGGACAAGATTTAGTGAAGACATGACCAAGAGGAACCATAAATTACGTTACGGGTTACAGTAAGTGCGGTTTAATGTCTATTTATTTCAGATTTTACTTAATTTACACATCTTTTCTAAATTCTTTCAATGTTTTTATATGGAAAAATACTGTATGATTATTGTTTCAGAAATTAGTAATACTGGTAATATTTTTGGGTGACTGGAACGTATTATCTGCATTTACATTGTATATTCGCAGATTAAATTATTGTACTTGAGTAAAAGTAGATGCACCAGCAGAAGTAGCATTTATATTTTTACATGAGAAAAATTACAAAAGTACCCGTGTACCTCACTGTAGCCTTTAAGATGATTGTGCTCGCTCTATCACTCGGTGATGGCGAGTTTGAATCCTGGGTGATGCTGTAGCCTCCCGCAGCCGGAGGGCCTAGAGCTAGCTGATTGGCTGAGCTCTCACAGAGGAGACTGATGGGAGGCACTCTAGCGTTCTCACATCAATCAGGACGCTAAGCCAAGAGGAAGGAGCGGATAGCTCTGTCCAACGAGTGTGTTACGCCGCTCCAAACAGTGCGTGAGCGATCAGTTTTTCAGTAGTGTGGGCGAAAACACGCGATAATCTTTGCCCTCCCTGACTGGTCCTGTAGTTATAGCCTTGATGGGGGCGTGGCCTATTGACAGGTGGGAATTGGATATGACTAAATTAAGGAGAAAATTGGAAAAAATCCCCCCTAAAATAGTTTAAAAAGTACTGTACTTAAATGAAGTTATCTTCTATCTCTGGTCTTGGCCAATTCCCCCCTTCCCACTAGTCAGCTTCTAAATCATATGAGTGATAACAGCCATGAAGGGTGAATGCTAAAATGTGAGGCCAGAAAACTGTATCTTTTTAAAGTGCTGCTCATGCAGCGTCCTGGAACGGCATAAAAGACTTGGATACAATCTGCTCTTCCACATGGATGAGCTCACAGATTCCAGTGATTGACTCGTGTTGCTGTGATTGATAAGAGAGGATGAGGGTGCCAACTCCGAGCACAGTTTCGGACACCTGGTCACGGATAGCTGTAGCGTGGTCAGGAATCGAGCCTGCGATCTCTATAGGATGGATGCTTTTCTGACGCATGTTATTTTCTGTATATTTATGACTCGATTGAATTGATTCAAGTTCCAGGCCGTAACACTACGAAATGTCGAAAAGTTCAAAAAGAGGGGGTGAAAACTTATGCAAGAAACTGCACATTATATCAGCTTACCTAAAACATCAGCACTCCTTAGTCATGGGATTCATTAAGACAGATCCCCAGCACAGATTATTTAGGGAACTTGATCCACATATTTCAGATTAAATGTGCGGTGGCTGTGTTTTGCCTGTAGCTGTGAGGAGTTTAAATGCAGCCTGGAATGTTTTACGGAGGCGTTGAGGTAAAGTGGACCATCAAATCAACCCCCAGTATCCCCACTGTACCACAGGGAAAGTGGGGTGAGATCAAGGCCCGGTCTACTCCAGGTAGGAACTTGTATCTGCGCCGGCCCCGGGGGACTCCGAGACAGAAACATGCACTAGAACAATATTATTTGCAGCTGTGCAGGAGAACTCGGGACCGCCGAGACGGTTTCTCCAGGCTGTGTCTGTGGTCACGGTGCTTTTCCTGTGTCTCCACATGCTGGCAAAGAGGTGCAGGTATTTCAGTAAGGTGAAGGATATCAAACGGGTAGTCAAGCAGTGTGCAGGTTAATGGCTGCTATTTGATAGACTCCAGTTTATTTTATATATATA
>QMIH01000002.1:608896-645551 GCA_003987875.1 Clarias batrachus | reverse complement strand
TATATATACACACATCCTTCTGTAGTTTTCTGGAAATATGGTTAATACCCACAAGGAAAAGCCCTTAAAACCCAAGGCAACACAGCATAGGTTAAAAATATATATGTGCAACATTTATAGTCTTATGCAAAAGTTTAGGCACCCCTTGATAAATAACAGATTTTGGTGATTTTTTTAATTTAAAGATGTTAACACAGTCTCTTTTGGAAATTGAAAAAATGCACAATATTTTGATCCAGTGCAAACATTGATCCAGAGATACTTCTTAGGCCATAAATTTAACAAAAAATAAAATATATAAAAATTGCACTGTGCAAAAGTTTCTCAGATTCTTTTTACAAGGTTTCAGACCTTAATCAGCTCATTAGATCTGATGCATGGCGACAGCTGTCATTAGTAAATGCCATTTTTAAAGCCTTACAAATATTTTGACTCTTCAAACCTTGTGCACACACTAGCGGACACTCAACAACCCTGGGTTCCTCTAAGCAGCTGTGTGAGACTCTGAAAATGAAAGTTATTGATGCTCACAATGCAGGAGAAGGCTACAAGAAGATAGCAAAGCCTTGTCAGCTTGCAGTTTCCACAGTGAGGAATGTAATTAAGAGATGGCAGTTCAGGGGAACTATGGAGGTCAAGATGAGATCTGGAAGGCCAAGAAAACTCTCGGAGAGAACTGCTCGTCTGCTGGTCAGAAAGACAAATCAAAACCCCCATTTGACTGCAAAAAACCTGCAGCAAGATTTAGCAGACTCAGGAGTGATGGTGCACCGTTCCACTGTGCCGCGATGGAAGAGTCAGCAGAAGAAAACCTTACCTGCATCCTCATCATAAACTCCAATGTCAGAGGTATGTAACAGAACATCTACAGAAGCCTGATGCGTTTTGGAAACAAGTGCTGTGTGCTGTTAAAATARAACTCTTTGGCCACAATCAGCAACGGCATGTTTGGAGAGAAAAAGGAGCAGCATCTCATGAAAATAACACCTTGCCAACTATTAAGCATTTGGGTGGAACTATCATGCTTTGGGGTTGTGTTGCAGCCAGTGGCACAGGAAACATTGCACGGGTGGAGGGAAGAATGGATTCCASTRMATACCAGYAAATTCTGGAAGCAAACATCACACCATCTGTAAAAAAGCTGAAGGTGAAAAGAGGATGACTTCTACAACAGAACAATGATCCTAATCATACCTCGAAATCCACTATGGAATACCTCAAGAGACGCAAGCTGAAGGTTTTGGAATGGCCATCACAGTCCCCTGATTTAAACATCATTGAAAATTTGTGGGTAGAGCTGTGCGTGCAAGACGACCAACGAATATTACTAAGTACTCATTATGTAGGGTGCCCAAACTTTTGCACAGTGCCACAATTGGGTAAAATGAAATAAAATTCAGTTCATCATATTGCCTTGGTTGAAAGAAAAAAATGTCACTATGCTGCACAATCCTGAGCTCTATATAGGATTTTTTTTATGGCTATAATGCTCTTAAGTTTAAGGGCTACAAAGAGCCCAAAGGTTTCCTTTCGCCTACTGAGGTTAAAGAGTCGCATTAACCAGCTTCTTAAATAATTATGTCAGTGGAATGTCTGAGGGTAGTAAGACACGTGTACTGTATGTGTGTGTGTGTGTGTGTGTGTGTGTGTGTGTGTGTGTGTGTGCGCGTGTGTGGCCTTCAGGTTTTGGTTGAAATGGAAATAGCGTGCAGCCGACCTCTGGGTTCATGTCAAAGTCAGGGTTCAGTGAGGGTCGTGCTTTGGAGCTGTGTTTGGGTAAGAGACGTGGAATGCACTGAAGTTGCCCTGAGCTGTGAATACAAAGGTTCAGGAGGTAAAATATGCCATTCATCTACTCAGAAAGCGTCTCCCAGTGCCCCAGTCTGAAAGCTTCATTTCCAGTTCTGTAGACATGAAAAGCTCAGAAAAGAAAGGAGTGAAGGACTCTTTCAGAAATACGACCAGAGATACAGATACAAATAGAGGGGAGATGTGACTGGTGTCCCCGGGTGTCCTGGGCTCCTCTAATTTTAATTAGAGAATCATAGATTTATTATGGAATAATTCTTTGTATTATATGCTATGACACATGACTGAATAATTGTTAGTTTTACTATTTTGAATTCAAAATTACAATCATTCGCATGGATTTAAATGAGGAGGCCGTACACACTATCTTACATTATATTTCACATTCTGCACATCCTGTTTAAGTTAAACGTTTCATTTATACATTTTCTTTTTTTTTTTTTTTAATCCTTTTTTTCTATTGCAAATTTTGGAAATTGTAAATTTGAACCTTGAACTCCATATTTTAAAATGTTTAAATGTACATTTCTTTACTTCTTTAGGTCATGAACACTATCATATAGTGTATGGTCATGTACTGTATGTGACAAATAAAATTCATTGGATTTTAATTGATTAAATCAAATAAAATTCATTGAAAATGAACAATAAGTAGGAAACAAATCACTTTGGGGTGAGTATGCTGTTGCAGGGAAATGATCAAGAAGAGTGTTGTGTGTATTGTGTGCATTTGGTTTACAGTACAGTACAGTACCTCCACCTCGACACCCAGTGCTCCCGGGATCGGCTCCGGATCCAGACCGACTCTGAGCGGCAGATGAAGATGAATTAAAGAATGAGAAAGAATTCCACATTTTACATTACAATACACAGTCTTTATTGATCAGTAAATGAACGTCTTCTCTGCAGCAGAGGGAAGTTTTGTTTTCGTCTTCCTGGGAAGGACTTCACCAGAGTCAGTTTCGTCATGCTGCTTGATGGGTTTAGTCATACACTTGACTATAAGAACCGATCCAGAACAGCTGACCTTCATGTCTTAAAATAACAACTAACTGTTGCTGCTGTTGTTACGTAATGCCATATGTGTTATTTCATAGTTCATAGTATAAATCTCCAGTTTTGTTTTAGAATGGATTAGAAGGCGCGTTCAAACTTATGGTATTGTATATTTGATTGCAGGAAAAATGTGAACGTAAACCATGGTTATTTCCTTTGTCTCTAATAAACTCGTGCCATCAGAATGCTGTCACATGAACACAATGAGGATATCTATAAGGACAAAAACACACATGGTTATATCTGTGGCCTCCTTCCTCATACAGTTCTTCACTCCAGCAGTCTCTGCTTTAAATCATGTGTTATCAAGCCTTGTCTGTCTCTGGGTTTCCTGAATTACTCGGCGCTCCCCCTTATGCTCTGAGCGATAACTCTTTCTTAAATTATCTTTTATAGCAGCGACAGACAGAAAAGGATTTTTCTTTCCGACAATAAATTAGGTTTTAGAAACATCCAGCTTCCAATTTCCGCTCTTATATTCACGCAAGCTCTGCACGCCTCTGAGATTTAGTGCCGGTTGAATCAACATTTGTAATTTTCGATTGTTCAGAAACATCTAAAAGACCGCTTGGCATTGGATTATTTTTGGTATTTTTCTGATTGAATGGGAGGCGTGGTTATTTTAATGTTATGGTAAAATATTAAGAACATTATAACTCCATGTTCTGTCTTATCTTTTTTATTGTTGCGAATAATCGACGAGGATATAACAGTGACAGTGCAGGATAACAGAACACAGTTATTTATTTCTCTATATAATCCCCTGCTACACTAATGCACTTATCTTGGTGTCTCACTAGTGCTTGAATATCATCAAGGTATGCCATGATCATGTCTGAAACACTGGCCTCCCAGGAACAGATGCTTCTCTTCAGCAAGTTGGTGACCAGTTATTAGTTGAGTTCCAAGGATCAGGTTTTCCACTCGCTAAAGGTTCACGGAATGACTGTAGTGGTCTCCGAGTCATTCCTGGACATATAGACACAGCCTTCTTTAAAATGTTTGCACCATTCTAATGTTTTACTGCAAGTAAGAGTCTCCTCACCGTACTGTGCTTGATGTCTTCTGGAAATGTCGATTGTTTTTGTATCAGTAATCAGTTCAAATGTAGAAACAAAGTTGACAGGAGAAACCTAAATCACATCTGTAAGACAAAGGATGAATGTTATATTTGACTTTTATTACATGTTATATTTTCTGTATGCAATCAAGAGAAGATTATTAAGCTCACACAATGTTGCTTTTCGGGGGAGATATTTTTTTCCCCCCAAATGCTTTGCAACTCCACTTCAAAGAGCTGAGCAACAAATGTAAAAATAATAAAAAGCAGGTCTTATTTTTTATTTATTTTCTGTTTTAGAAAGAATCTGTCCCATGAAAAATGACAAACATTTTGTATAGTAGCTTCACTTTAAAGCCTGATACCGGAGTACCTGGAGGAGTTTTACACCAGTCAAAAAAAATCTCAATTTACTAGATTCTTGTCAAATATTTTGATGCTTAGTGGGTTTCCTCCAGGAACTCCGGTTTCCTCCCACAATCCAAAGACATGTAGGTTAGGCTAATTGGTGTTCCTAAATTGCCTGTAGTGTGTGAATGAGCGTGTGTGTACCCCGCCTTGTGCACTGGGATAGGCTCCAGGTCCCCGCGACCCTGAATACAGGAGAAAGCGGTATAGCTGATGAGAGATCCTTATTTAAGAAACTGTAGATACATTTAACTCGATTGAACTTTTTTTTTTTGCAATGAATACTTATTGTATTTTCCATCGAGCAGGTTCCAGCCTTTTTGAACGGATAGCGACTGACAGATCAGGTTTTCCAGGATGGAGCCTCATCATGGACTAATGTCTGAAAATTTCCACCAAAAGTTTTCCATCAATTTGGGACCCGGAGTGTTTGTTGTATTTGATGCGATACAGGTTTCCTCAAGAAAAGCATTTACTCTGTGGCAAGATGCGTCATCAGTAAATCAGTGCTCGGAGTGGTGTTGTGATCACAGTCTCCCCTGGTCCTTCACCTGACGTATCATACGAGTGGGGAAATCAAATTGTTTTCTTCCGGCAGTCGTCTTTATATATTTCAATAGAATGGCACTAAACGGATTTTCCATCATCGTGTCCTTGTGCAGTGCAGATTCATGATTCATCACTAAATAGCTCTTTCGTCCTCTCATCTCCACTCCATGGTTGCTTCTCTTCAACTTTTTCTCTGTAACTTTGCTCTCTTCTGTTTAGGTGTTAGTGGAAAGTAATAATATTAAATAAATAATATAAATAATAAAATAAAATAAATAATAATAAAAATATTATTAATAAAAAATAACAATAAAATAAAAATGTAAAAAGAAATAATAATACAGTTAAGTAAAAATATTAATTAAAAAAAATCTCAGCAAGTGAAATATTCTTGAATCTAGCCAAATTGTGTATAATAACTTGAAATTAGTTTACAACACAACAGACATAAGGTTATTAAGCTAATTTCTAGTAAAAAATGGCAAGCGATTGTTTTGTGTTCTATTGCCGGATCATTTTGCTTCTTACAAGGAATAAATTCCTAGAAACAAAGAAACACAATGAAAATGTTTTTCTTTGCCATTTCAGTAACATTTGATCATTTGAAACTAGACTTGATTTGTTGTCATCTAAGAAATGTAGCTACTGTACAGTATATTCAAGATGTTTTCACTTGCTAAGATGTTTTTGCCGTCTATCACCCAAATGAATTTAACCAGCTAAATTATAACCAATAAATGGGTTGTAAACATAATAATTAAAAACAAATTCCCTATTTTTACACTACATTATGTACACAACAAATAGTGTAGAAAATGTTACAATTATAAATTACACTGCACTTACAGTATGTGCAGTAATTACAGTACAATACACTTCTGTATTCGAGTATGAACCAATACAGGGTCGAGCTACCGGAGTGTATTAAAGATGTAAAAGTAATTGCACTTGACCTTGAACAACATGTGCTCTGTCTCAGTGTGCTTGTTTGAACCGTGACTGTTGCCGATTTCAGGGAAGTATATTAGGCTTTCAAAGAAGCAAATTAAAAGCAAACACACTTGCATGCTGTGATTTATGGCCGTTCTATTCGCAGGAGTGCCAGATGCAGGCAGCGGAAACTTTGTGGTACGTCAGGGATCGATACTAATATTGATAAATGAAGATTGTTCAGGACTGTGGCATGTATATTTAAAAAAAAAAAAAAAAAGAAGGATGATGTGTGTTGTATGTTGTTTGTAGAAATGATAGAACTGAACATTTAAAGCAAGAGCAGTGACGTTAGGCTCACAATAACTAATCATGTATGCATAATTAATTGTTCCTTCATTAATCTTCAGTAAGGAGTTTTTCCTTTGGGTTGGATGAAGTCAACATGAAAAGTCAACAGAAGATTTAATTAATAATTATATACTGTGTGTATGGATGTTGCTCGGTGGCTTAGTGGTTAGAACTGTCGTCTCGCACCTCCGGGCTCCGGGTTCGATTCCAGTCTCAGGTCTGTGTACATGGAGTTTGCATGTTCTCTCCGTGCTTGGTGGGTTTCCTCCGGGTAATTGGTGTTCCCAAATTGGCTCATAATGTGTGTCTGTGTGTGTGTGTGTGTGTGTGCCCTACGATGGATTAGCACCCTGCCCAAGGTGTAACACTTAGTCTCCAGGCCCCCACATCTCTGTATAAGGCGGTATAGACAATGAGTGACATGATGTACAGTATGTTTGGAGGAAAACATATTATCATTAACTTTCTGTGCTGTTCTGTAACTTTTCAGGATATACCATCATTATCATAACTCTTGGAATAAAATGAACTCTTTTTGTTTTACAGACTGTACTCGGTATATTCGAATGATCCTAAATATAAAAACTATAAAAAACATTCGCAAGATCTAACACCGGATTATTTGTTTACTCGCCCACAGTTCTGCGTAACCGAACCCTGTTCTTTTTGTTTTTCCCCATCCTTTGGCTACGATCACTTTTCACACTCATGTTTAAGGTGGCTGTAACCACCTCAGGCTTCCGACATGCCGTTAGAGTCTCGGTGTTAACTGGGGGATGACTGACATGAGGTCATGATCTAAGGTGCAACCCTTGTGTGGGTCAGCCATTCGTGATCACCCAATCCAGCAAGGTGTTGTCACCTTTAACCCCCACCACTCCCCACCACCTGCAGGCTAATTTCCCCATTTTGCTCTTGTTTAGAGATCCGGGTGACAGCAGATCATGTTCTAATGTGTATAAGCTCTATCAGGGGTATGGTGGTGGATTAGTGTGTTAGTATTTGGTTAGTGTGGCTGCAGAGCTTGAGCGTCTGTGTTTGAGTCAGCTGTGACTGTAGGTGCATTTACGTGGAAACTAATACAGTATTGCGCTAATAATTTTAATAACAGTGCAATTGGAAGACAAATGTAACCAGTGTAACCGCCTCGATCGGAAGAGTCGGCCCTGATGAAAAGTGTAAACCTTTGCTAATTCATTCAGTAGAATGTATCAGTTCTCTCTTGCTGGAATAAGTATAAGGGTGAGTCAAAAATTATCCGCACTCCTAAATTCATTTGAATAAACTTTTTATAATAATAATAATAATAATAATAATAATAATAATAATAATATCTCCTTGCTTATACACTTTGTCCATCCGTCAAGCTTTCATATTCCCTCATAACAAAATGTTTCAGGCTGAGCCGTGAGCCACGAATGCCACGTGAGCCACGAAGATGTGCACTGTCTGCACATCTTCATGAGAAGTGAACCTTCGTCCTCGTACGGCTGCTTTCAGGGGACCAAACATGTGAAAATCAGATGGCACGAGATCAGGACTATAGGGAGGACGCTTTAACGCTTCAAAACAAAGTTTTCGGAGAGCGTCGACAGCGTGGGCAGAAGCGTGCTGATGTCTCTCGTTAGTCTTGGACATGGACGAGCATCCGGCTCCATCTTGATGGCTAACAGTTGTGGGACCTTCCTTGAACTTGTCTAGGCATTCATACACATGACAAAACGCTTACTCCATACTGTGCACAAAGTCTTTGATAAATAATGGCACCCTCAGACCTCAAATTAACTGATTGAACACATGCACACCTGCACAGCCGTGACTGGGGAGACAGAAGCCTTGAACGGAAAGCGCCGATGAGACAATGTGACTAACAGTTTTAAAAAAGTTTTAAAATAACTGGGGTGCGGATCACTTCGACGTTTGCCCCATGTGCGGGTAACTTCAGGTGCTGGGACAAGTTTCCAAAAAGTAACTTCCATTCCTGATCAGTAAACTCTTTGAGAACAACTCTCTCTCTCTCTCTCTCTCTCTCGCTCTCGTATTCGTGTTTGCTTTAGTCTCTGGCTGAGGAAGGAGCACTATTCATACATAATTAAGCATCTAATTAATCATAGAAGAGACTGAATCCTTATAACCAATAATAACATAGAACACAGGATTTATTAGAAAACACAGACAGTCTAACCTCACCTCAGAGTTCCGTTAGATTTATGGCAGATCATACGCTTCACATTGAGCAGAACCGGATGTCAAACAAGTTATATACCGATGAAATGCTTTGTGCATGAGGATCAGCATCCATGTAAACAGTTCCTCTGGAATCTCTAATACAGTTATAATACTATACAGTTCAGTATACTATGAATTGAAACAATGGTGCAGGAGGAACGCTGTTTTGTTTCACTGTGTACTGAACTGTATATGGTTGGAATGACAATTAAAACCATTTTTGACTTGACTTGAAGAACTAGTGAAGAATTGAAGAAATAGTGTCCATGCATCCATACAGAAGCTAGTTTTTAAATGGACAACATGCCACTGAAAACATAATTTTAAAAAAACAAATGTCTGCCTGTGAATCCCAGACGGAATGTGTTTAACATAGCATATACTGTACAACTAAAGGTCATATCTAAATCGTGTTATTATTACTTTTTTAAAATTTATTTAAACGTTTCCTTATCGACTTTAGTCTCTGATCATTTTTTGCTATTTAAATCTCTTCTTTAAATTTCTTACTTTTTAAATAGTTTTATAGTACATTACCATTTCAACTATGGAGTGTAACCCAAGGCTATTTAACTGCAGTGTTGCAGCAACTTATGTGACAGTGTCCCCTGGTGGTAGCACTTGGTAGTGTTTTCCCAGAGGTTGACGCATTAGTGTTCTTGCTTTTCGCACTGTTCAGGGACTTTTTCACCGATAAAGGAGTAAAGCCGATTGACATTTATGGTATAGTGATGAGACTTTTAGCTGCAGTAAAACATTTAAACGGTGCAAACGCTTTAAAGAAGGCAGTACGTCTGTGAATGACGATCCCCACTGCTGTCATCCCCTTTAACATTCAGCTAGTGGAACGTCTGATCCTTGAAAATCACCAGCTTCTGGAAGCAACACATCAGTCTGTGGGAACTGTACACACAAGTATACACCAACACCACTCAGCTAGGTATTAATGCCACGTCCCCCGTACAGTCCTGACCTCACTCAAAGCCATTTCCCCATGTTTGGGCCATTAACGGCGTTCCTGGGAGGCCAGCGTTTCAGATGTGAAGCAGGCAGTTCGGTTATGACTCCTAAAAAACGTCCTACCTTTATAGTGTCCAAGCACTAGTGAAACACTGGGATAAGTGAATTAGTGTAGCAGGGGATTATATGGAGAAATTAATTAAGTTCTTACTCTCATTCTGTTATTCTGCACAATCAATAGTCCCGGTTTTGACTTGAATGCCCCTTGTATTAATGATGATGTTTGACTTAAGTCACAGTCTCTCAATACAGACGTTACCCTTTGGAAAACGCATTCTTGGCTGCAAACTTTTCTTCATTCGCATCTGGCTTGGAGTAATGGGTATTGATCCGGCTTGAAACCAACGCTTGCTGTGTTAGGTCTTTACGCCATCGTGTGGTCATTCAGTGTACTGTAGCATCCTTGAAGGTTTTGCCTTTCTGTAAGTTTCATTGTCCAAAGCCTGTATATATATATATATATATATATATATATATATATATATATATATATATATATATATATATATATATATATACAGGATTTGGACAATGAAACTGAAACACTGGCCAATTTAGTGTTGGAGGTTTGATGGGTAAATTTGACCAGCCTGGTGGACAATTTTGATTGACTGCACATTCCACCAGTAATGTTAAGACCGAGTGTGGACTGAGTGTGAAGGTTTAATTAGCAGAGTAATAGTACAGTTTTGCTTAAAATATTGCAATGCACACAACATTAAAGACATATAAGAGTTCAAAAGAGGACAAATTGTCGATGGCGCATCTGTGACGAAGACAGCAAGTCTTTGTGAGCCACGGTATCCAGGGGAATGTCAGCATACCACCAAGAAGGACGAACCGCATCCAACAGGCGTAACTGTGGACTGAAAGGGATTGTATTCAAAAAACATAAAACCACAGCTGTCCAACTCACTGCAGAATTAAATGTGCACCTCAGCTCTCCTGTTTCCACCAAAACTGTTGTTCGGGATCTCCACAGGGTCGGTGTACATGGCCGGGCTGCTATAGCCAGACCTTTGGTCACTCGTGCCAATGCCAAACGTCGATTTCAATGGTGTCAGCAGAGAAAGTCTTGGGCCATGGACGATTGTGAAACATGTATTGTTCTCTGATGAGTCCACCTTCACTGTCTTTCCTGCATACAGGAGAGATACGGTGTGGAGAAGTCACTGCTAAGAACTACCGAACCATTCTGGAGGACCATGTGCACCCTCAGAATCAAACATTGTATCCTGAAGGCGGTGCCATGTATCAGGATGATGATGCACTAATATACACAGCAAGAATGGTGACAGAGTGGTTTGATAAACATGAAAGTGAAGTTAAACATCTCCCATGGCCTGCACAGTCACCAGATCTAAATATTATTGAGCCACTTTGGGGTGTTTTGGAGGAGCGAGTCAGGAAACGTTTTCCTCCACCTGAAACACATAGTGACCTGACCACTATTCTCCAAGAAGAATAGCTCAAAATCCCTCTGGCCACAATGCATGACTTGTATCTGTCATTTCCAAAACAAATTGATGAAAGGTGATTTAAGCAATTTTGAGCGTGGCATGGTTGTTGGTGCCAGACGGGCCGGTCTGAGTATTTCACWMTCTGCTCAGTTACTGGGATTTTCACACACAACCATTTCTAGGGTTTACAAAGAATRRYKTGAAAAGGGAAAAACATCCAGTATGCGGCAGTCCTGTGGGCGACAATGCCTTGTTGATGCTAGAGGTCAGATGAGAATGGGCCGACTGATTCAAGCTGATAGAAGCTTTGACTGAAATAACCACTCGTTATACCCGAGGGATGCAGCAAAGCATTTGTGAAGCCACAACACACACAACCTTGAGGCGGATGGGCTACAACAGCAGAAGTCCCCACCGGGTACCACTCATCTCCACTACAAATAGGAAAAAGAGGCTACAATTTGCACAAGCTCACCAAAATTGGACAGTTGGAAATCAGAAGTCAGAATTTGGCATAAACTGAATGAGAACATGGATCCATCATTGCTTGTTACCACTGTGCAGGCTGCTGGTGGTGGTGTGATGGTGTGGGGGATCTTTTCTTGGCACAATTTAGGTCCCTTAGAGCCAATTGGGCATCGTTTAAATGCCACGGCCGACCTGAGCATTGTTTCTGACCATGTCCATCCCTTTATGACCACCATGTACCATCCTCTGATGACTACTTCCAGCAGGATAATGCACCATGTCACAAAGCTCCAATCATTTCAGCTTGGTTTCTTGAACATGACAATGAGTTCAATAGAGCATCTTTGGGATGTGGTGGAACGGGAGCTTCGTGCCCTGGATGTGCATCCCACAAATCTCCATCAACTGCTCTCCTATCAATATGCGCCAGCGTTTCTAAAGAATGCTTTCAGCACCTTGTTAAATCAATGCCACGTAGAATTAAGGCAGCTCTGAAGGCGAAAGGGGGTCAAACACCGTATTAGTGTCCTGTTCCTAATAATCCTTTAGGTGAGTGTATAAAAGTTAAAGGCTTTGAAAGTTAAAGCCAGCCAGATTAGAAGTCACATTTATAAAAATTGTCTTGTTCGAAAGTTTAGTCCAGCAAAAGATATGAAATGTATTTTCAACTTTTAATCAATTTCTGTAATTTTACTTCTGTGTCATCTGTTAGTCTTATCATAAGCATTCGCTCCCAAACCTGTGAAACACCTACATTAGTTTTGATACAAACAAATCTAATTAGAAATAACATTCATTATATAGAGTAAACCTTTGTGTAGTAAATCATTAGAAATGTCTCACAGCATCATGAAAGCCAAGGTGTGAAATAAGTATCAATGACACGCTAAATATGATGCCACTGTAACCTTGCTTCACTTATTTATGGTCATTTCCTTGTGTGCGCAAAAGACACAGGAAATGTCAACTGTATCTAATCATTGCCTCGTGACACCATGAATGCTGTTAGTAAAATTAATTTGGTGCAACATAATGTGCTTACAGTGAGGCAAAAAAAGAAGAAGAAGCATGGTGGTGGCAGCATGTAACAACGAGACTTGAGGTCTTAAGACTCTTAACATGCTGCCATGCTACCACCACTTGCTTCACTTATTCAAGGCACCTTCACGTTACCTCATCATGTGCGCATAGGATTAAAATCAATTTTATCAGCCACGTAAACAATTAATTTTATTCCTTATATATATATATATATATATATATAATCATTATGATATATGATATAATGATTCCTTATATAAGAACTATAGAAGTACAAATTACAAATTACTCTCTTTCTTTTACTTAGATCCTGTTACTTATCAATAATTTTACCCTTTATTTTTTAAACACAGATTCATGATCATCGAATTTTTGTGAGGACATGATTTAAATTTATTTGGCATTTATTCAGTCTCAGGACAGCAGTATTTAAATATTGCAGCTTAATCCGGGGCGACACGATGACATCTTGACTCATCTTCTATACCGCTTTATCCTGTATTCAGGGTCACGCGGGGCCTGGAGCCTATCCCAGGAGGCTTAGGGCACAAGGCAGGGTCCACCATCGACCGGGTCCCAATCCATCGCAGGGCACACACATACAGTACTGTATACACTCACGACAGGCAATTTGGGAACGCCAATCAGTCTAATCTACATGTCTTTGGAATGTGGGAAGAAGCCAGAGTACCCAGAGAGCACGGGAAGAACATGCAAACTCCAAGCCTGGCCGGGAATCAAACCCAGACCCTGGAGGTGCAAGGCGACAGTGCTAATCACTACACCACTGTGCCGCCCCGCAGGAAGACATTACTTCCCATTTCTTTAAATTAATCCACATAATTGAATTCAATTTAATATGAAGAAATGAGGGGTTGTTCAAAACTTTGGGACTGTAAAAGTAGTCCCCGACTTACAAACGAGTTCCGTTCTGTTCATAAGTATGATTTGTTCTTACAGTAAATACAACAACATGAATCTTATATGCCTTTGATACGAATATACAAAGTAAAGCATACCAATCTACTTGACTAAATCTGTCCACTACAGTGGCTAAAAACCGTAATTGTGTCTATGGAAATTAATCTCACAGTGAAATGTTGTCTCTGCACCTTTAAATCGTCAGGGGAATCCCAGATGCCATTATGTCTTAGAGCTGTTTTCCACTGTATTGGACTGTAAACTCTGTTTTGTTGAGGATTTTTCGAAATTAGGATTATTTACCTTCAGGACAGCTTTACAGGACAGACGTTTTCTACCATCATGCTTCCGGAGTGATTCACTGAAACCGATGAGGCTGACTCCTTTCTTCCATACCACCACACATAGAAGATACCAGACTTTAGACATTTTATACATTCACTGAAAATATTGTATATAGTATTGTATATGATACACGTGATGTACTTCTGTGATGGAACCAGAAGTAGAACCGTGGTCGCAAAAATTCCTAAATTGAATGTTCATAAATCATGGACTACCTATACCTATAGAGTTGTTGCTTCACCTCGGTGAACATTCAGCTGTTTAGCCAGAAGACAAAGACCACAAGTTCCCACAGAGAACAACACTGTACTGTACCTGCACCACCACTGGATCTAGATGGATTAAAGTGGATGAACCTGCCTCAAAAGAAAACACTGAAGAACAGCAAAAATGCAATTTTTACAAATATTCACAAGAATAAAGAAATCAACTGTTTGTCCTGGGAGACCGAAATCCTGAAGGGAGAGCTCTCCCAAAGAAGATGGCTGATTATTTCTTGAAAGGTCAAGCACTACACTGCTCTTCCATGTGTTGCTGGAAGCATCTTTTTTCTTGCCTGTCACAAAACAGACTGACATTTGTCACCTTTTCGGTCATTCCTTTTCATTCTGATGAGCCTGAGGCTGAGTCTGTCAATCCAGCACAGGGATTTTCCCACTACACACAAGCACACTGGGAAGGATCTTACTGGCACTGCTCCACAGGATGCATTTTTCAAAGGGTGGGTAAGCATGTGACTGAGAACAGTGGCCTTCTTCATAAACTGTGCCCTTGGAACTTGGTGTTGACATATTTTGAATCGGACGTCATTAGTGTCGGACTAACGTGTGCAGGAGTGCTGCCAGCAGGATGTGAAAGATGTGCTCGCATGTGAAGAATTGTTTTTCTATATGTACTGCATATCCTGCATTGTTGTTTCCTATGTTGCATAGCACATAGCATAACATTTTGACAATATTTATTTGTGTACCATAAAATCGATAGGTGTAATGAACAATGTCAGGACATTTCAATGTCAAACCTTCAGGACAGATAGCTCGCATCATGAAGTTGGCACTGCACAGGAATTAATAGGGTGTGTATGATTACGGTAGCAGTCCTCCATTCCTGAACATCAAGCAGTCTTGCTGTGGGTGTGCAAATGCTAAATTAGGGGGGATAGGTCAGAAAGTGTGGTATTGTGCTAACACAGACATGTGCAGTAACATCCCTGACATTACTCTCTCTCCACTGATGTACTCTTGGTTGCATCAGAGGAGATTCTGGTAACCTACCTCACCTCAGTAGGTCAGAACCTCAGTGACTGTCTTGGTCCCTCGTATCTGCACTGCTACACCAACACTCTGTTATGCCAGTCATGCACGTACAGTGCAATATGCAGACTCGACTGGAACTGGATCTCCAAGTCCCGCATCCATTTATTAGTGAACTGAATGCAGGCCCCCAGGGGGTCATTTCTGATTCGTTCAATTGAGTAAGCACTCACATTAAAACAATGTAGTGAAACACATCTGGAAATGTTACAGTACTTGTGGCAACTCATTAAGTCTCATTGTGTTCATGTGGCTCAGTGCATTACTTTCCTCTATTTTCTCAAAGGAGTGCTTTGTTGCTTCCTTGTTCAGGTTCTCTTGATAGAAAAGCTTGCTCTTGCTCTTTGCCTGGCCCATTCATGATTTTTCCCCCCCTGTGTTTTCATTCTGCAACTAACCTTTAGCCTGCAGGAAACTAGTCTCTTCCAAAGCAGTCCCTCCCAATGTCCAAAGGTAGATTGATTAGCGAGTGGGTATTGTTGGACACTGGGTCAAATGGTATCTATCATTGTTGAATGTTTCTTCCAGCAATACATCTGTAAAAAAAATTGCACCCTTGTTGGTGGTAGCAGCTTTGTGTAGCCAATGAGTTAAAGGTACTTGATGTGTATTATGGTTAACCTTTGAGTTGCCTGCCATGGTAATCCTTACATATGACTGGTTGGTGGTCGAGCCTCCAGTGCCACACAACCAACCTGTGGATCTGGGTTTGTTGTGGATGAATACTAACAAGAACTCTTCTTTCAACATGGCACCTTATTGTTTAATCTGCCAACAGTAATCCATTCCTACCTATCACAGGCACAGGTTTTACAGCCCCGTAAGTCCGGGACAGTACTGATAAAATACTGTAAGTAAAGGGTTAACAGGACTACAGAAGGAAGTGCTGCCCCAGTTGCATGGCAATCAAGGCCACATAGGATTAGGGAACACTACAGAATTTGTAAGCCAGATATGCTACTGGCCAGCAATGTGCAATGGTGCTAGTGTCCTGTTCCAGTGTCCTGCTCTCATCATCTAGTCCATCTTCTTTATCCTGTATACAGGATCGCAGAGAGAATGGAGACTATATGATGAGGCTTAGGGCACGAGGTGGGGTACACCCTGGACAGGGTGCCAACCCACACTCACATGCTCATTCACACACTACATGCAATTTGGGAATGCCTAATCTGCATGTCTTTGGACTGTGTGAGGAAATCGGAGTACCCAGAGAAAACCCAAAAAGCACGGTGAGAACATGTAAACTTCATGCGAGGACTTGAACCCTCGACCCTGGAGGTGCAACAGTGCTAACCTCTACACCACCATGCTGCCATTGTAACAATATAAAATATGCAAATATTCAATGGGTCTAAAAACCCTTGCAGGCTCTACACACTATCCTGGACAATATTTGCATGTGTCCAGAACCTTTGCACAGTACTGTACATCTGTGCATTTATATTTGACATTATTTATATGACATTAAACTCAAGCAGTTGTGACTTGTCATAGCAAAGCCAAGAGTTAAAATCTATAATGCATTCCTATCATGCTTCATGTTATCTTTATTTTTATCAGGAGACTTTCCTGCCCTTGTGTAATACTGCTGTTGAGGAGATGTTCAAGGTCTCATTTGCAGACCTCTGTCTACTTAAATGCATTTTCCATCAGTAAGAACACTAAGCTCCTCCAGGGCCATTGGCTTTGTGCAGTTCTTCGCTCTCTCACAATGACTGTCCTTCACCAGAATGCTGGAAGAAGCTGCATCTTGTGTGCGCTGGCTCGGCTCCATTTGCATGTGGTTCGCATATGACTGCCACTCTCACTTCGCCTGCCCTTTTCTTCACCTCTTCCAGTTATTATGACAGACAGTTTTTCATTCTGATCTCCTGGGCTCAGGCCTTTTTGCTCTGCATATTTCAGTTCATCTCTTGAGACCATCAAGTGGATGCTTTGCCTTACACCTTCTTAGTGGTAGCTTTAGGATCACTCCCGGTAAACCCGACATAGAATAACCACATCAAATTTTGCCACCAAATGTGAGCTTTATACAGTTTTATACAGGTCAACAGTTTCACATACAATACCATTTCGAAAATGTACAGGCAGTGGATTCAGTAACACAAGCTACTAGATGCCTATACTGGTGTTTGGTGTGTGCAGAATTATATAAATATTTTCACTATTTTATTATTTGGATCATTTCAGGACTAATTATAAATAAATTATACATTGTATTTTTGCATTAAATATTAAAATGTTATTTTTTTCCAAGTAACAATTCCTATATTATTGATATAATACTAATTATTGTTAGTATGAATGGTATAACCATTATTACTATTATTATTATTATGTGGTTCTTATTATTTTTCTTATTATTAGTAGTAGTAGGGATTTATTATTAGCATGACATGTTGACAGTCTGTCTGCTACAGTGCATAACTGGCTTATAGGATAATCTTGTTTGCTCCATATTTTGGCCTCACAGCTTCACAAGGGACGTACTTAAGAATTTGCCTGCAGATGGAAACAGCTTACTCAAAATAATTAAAAGCCAGGTCTAGGAAATGGCATTGTTCATACTGTGCTTTTATTTGAGGAATCACATATTATCTGATCTGTTTTGATCCCTCCTCAGCTCAATTCATCTCAACTCATCTTATCTCATCTCATTTCAATTCATCTCATCTCATATAATCTTAACTCATCTCATCTTAACTCATTTCATCTCATTTCTTCTAATCACGTACTATCATACTGCTGCTTGATTTTAACAGCTGACTTTGATACAGTAGACCATGGCATCCTTCTGTCACGCTTAGAACACTGGGTGGGAATTAGGGGGACAGCTGTAGACTGGTTTAGGTCCTATCATATTGATAAAACATTTTCTGTTAGTCTGGTAGATCTTGAGTCCCCCTCAGCTCCTCTGACATATGGTGTCCCACTGTGTTATATCCTTGGACCCCTTCTTTTCTTGCTGTATTTGTTGCCACTCGTCTATATTCTGAGAAAACATGGCATTTCCTTTCACTGCTATGCAGATGATAGTCAGATTTATCTCCCGTTAAAATGGAAGGAAGACTCTGTCAAGGCTTTGTTAACATGTCTAGATGACATAAAGGCAAGGTTAGACCCAAATGTTTTCAATTTTAATGATAAAAAGACTAAGGTTTTGGTATTTGGTCCTGGTGTCAGGGGTTGGGTTCCACCTCTGGATTTAGGAGCCTTGGAGCAGTATGTTAAACACACAGCGTCAAATTTAGGTGTTATTTTTGAACGTGGCCTTAAACATGATAAACAGATCAATGCTGTGGTTCGGTCCAGTTTCTTTCAGTTAAGGCAATTGGCAAAACCTGTTTTGTCCTTTAGGCATTTTGAAATAGCTATCCACACCTTTATCACCACCCGTATCGATTACTGTAAAGATTTGTATTTCGGGGTTTCTCAGGCAGCATTACAGATGATCCAAAATTCTGCTGCTCGAACTCTTAACGTCTGCGCGTAAAAGAGAACACATCTCTCCAGTTCCATCTCATCTCATCCCTACTGATCTCACTTCATCTCAACTCATCTCATCACAACTAATCTTATCTAATCTCATATCATCTCAATTTCAACAATTTCATTTCATCTGAACTCATCTCAATTCATCTCATCTCAACTCAATTCATCTCTTTTCATCTGATCTCATCTCATATAATGACAGCAGTGATGCAGATTAAACATTGTTGTGTGTGACATATTGGAAACAAGATTTCTGGTAACACTTTATTTAAAGCATTTCCACATTGGACTCCCATATACTGTACAATATGTAACTTCCTTTAAGAAACATCAATCAGTGAATTGCAATGTTTCTAAAGGGGAAATTGATTATTGTCTATTTTGGATGATATTAATGTATTTTCCAGCTATTAAAAAATGCTGATCATTGTTAGATCCACATTTGTCACAACTTGTAGTATGATTGAGAAATTAAGATAAAAAAACAACTTATGATTGTGCCTGTCTGGGTAAAACTCTGTCCAGTTTCCGGATCATTAACAAGCCAGTTAGCTAATCTTTGCCTATCTTACGGGGGAAAAAAAGGACTTTGGACATTTCCTTGCCATGCCAGCAGAGGTCACACTCTCAGGAGTTCTAACATAACCACTGCTTGCCACACTGACATTTTTTGTTGTATAAACTCAATCATTGTGAACTCTTCCCATATTCCCATGTGGTTGTGTGTTTTTATTACCTTTTTACTGTGTATGAAACTTTACTCTACTGAATTAATTTCTTGGCTTGGCCTTTGTCCCTTCTATTGGGAATTACACATTCCATGTTTAATAATATTCCAGGTACATGTGAGGTGAAACTACATTCTGAATGGGTCAAGGCATACATACATACAGTACATATTCAGATACTTAATTGCCAGTCCACAACCTGCCATGTATTTTTAAGGAGAAGAGAAGAAACCACGGACATGAACAGAGTGCATGTCCCTGCAGAATACAGACGTGGACAAAATTGTTGGTACCCTTCGGTCAATGAAAGAAAAACTCACAATGGTCACATAAATAACTTTAATCTGACAAAAGTAATAATTAAAAAAAATTCTATTGATGTTAACCAATGAAAGTCAGACATTGCTTTTCAACCATGCTTCAACAGAATTATTGAAGACAGATGAGACAAAAATGGAACTTTTTGCCAAGGCACATCAGCTCTATGTTCACAGACGGAAAAATGAAGCATATGAAGAAAAGAACACTGTCCCTACTGTGAAACATGGAGGAGGTTCTGTTATGGTCTGGGGCTGCTTTGCTGCATCTGGCACAGGGTGTCTTGAATCTGTGCAGGGTACAATGAAATCTCAAGACTATCAAGGGATTCTAGAGAGAAATGTGTGGCCAGTGTCAGAAAGCTGGGTCTCAGTAGCAGGTCATGGGTCTTGCAACAGGACAATGACCCAAAACACACAGCTAAAAACACCCAAGAATGGCCAAGAGGAAAACATATGAACTATTAAGTTAGGGGTACCATCATTTTTGTCCAGGCCTATTCCATGAGTTCATTTTTTAAAAATATAATTCCATTGAAGCATGGTTGAAAAGCAATGTCTGACTTTCATTGGTTAACATTCATAGAATTCTTATTTATTATTACTTTTGTCAGATTAAAGTTATTTCTGTGACCATTGTGAGTTTTTCTTTCATTGACCGAAGGGTACCAACAATTTTGTCCACGTTAAGTGATGCATACCTGTAGTTCATAAATGCTGGGGTTCATCAACTAAAGTGGCGAAAGTGTTTTTGCTTATCACAAAAGAAACAAATAACTGCTTATCAATGTTGAATCAGGATGAAGCAGTACAGACAATGAGTGAGTGAGTGAGAATGACATCATCAGCAATAAACAGAAAAATCAGCTAAGAATTGGCAAGACTTGTTAAGAACTGCTATGATTTCCTCACCTGTTTATACAGTCTGCATGTTCTTGGGTACCTGTGACTATATGCGACAAAACATTTACAAAAGTTCCTTTGTTCTGGAACAAGATTTACTGGATAGATAAAATGAGGATTATGAGGAGAGTAGAAAGTTTCCATAGTGTATCCCATCATCTGTCAAACATGGTGGTAGCAATTGTATGGTCTGAGCATAGATGACTGCCACTGGAACTTGCACAGAATAATACACAGAATTTACAATGAGGGCCTCCCAAAAGGTTCAAAGAAATTGAGTGTTCTTAAATGTCAGTTGACCTCAACCCAATTTAGCATGCTCTTTGTTTAAGTTTCTTTTGAAAATATTGCCTTAACATTAATAATGCTCGCAGGAGGAAGAGAAAAAGAGGAAAAATTTATTTAGAAGGGAAACAAAAGTATCCCATATATCTTTACATTAAAGATATGCCATATTACAGTATCCCATATATCTTTCTTAAGTATAGAATAAGGTGCTTGCGCAACAACCAAATTGATAATGTCCTACTTCACAGACTGTATCGAGAATGTTAAGTGATGCATACCTGTAGTTCATAAATGCTGGGGTTCATCAACTAAAGTGGCAGGAACAGAGTGTAAACCTCCTTTTTATTGGTTTTAACATTCTCCAAAAAAAATCCACTGCATGCATTTAGGTCACTAACATCAGCTGTCTGCCCATTTCACTGTTTCACTTCACTGGTTGTGGAACAGAAAGAAGAGATTTGATTGGCTCTTTAATTTTGCTATGTAATGTGGCCTTGGTTTTGCCTAAAACATTTACGTTCAAAGCCTCAAAAGAAGGTTTTGTAGCGGATTTCATTTAAACGTTTTGCACCTGACAAAAGCATTTTTCCAGAGTAGATGCGTAAAAGTCAGATAATGGTGTTTCATCATGTTTTTCTGTCAAAATGTTCATATTTAGTTTTTTCCCCAATTACCTTAGAGGGAGGTACTATTAAATAAAGTGATGTCATTTCAAAATTCCTTATCCGTAAATGAGCTGTCAAATCAGATCCCAGGTCTCAGGTCTTCTGGGCGGCTGTCAAGACCTCAGCTGATGTTGTCACAAGCTCAGATTAAGCTTTGCCTTTTAAGAGTGCTGCTTTGCAAGGAGATGTACTGTTGAAGCTCTGGACAAAAAGCTGAGAGAGAGACTGACGGTGAGAGATATACTTTTGTAGAAATTTTTCATAAATATAGCCTTCATTACGCTGTTATTCATGTGGTCTCAGTCTCAGACATTTAGTCTGACATTAGTCATGTCATTTGTACGGTAAAAAAAGTTATCCATTTTCTTGCATACGTAAGGCTGCACATCATTTTAATTTTTTTATTTTTTGTTATATCTTTATTTATAGCGATGTGACCCTTTACGCTGCACCAATGAAGAGCATCCCACGGTGAAGATTTATGAATGGGATAATGTTAAGTTATGCATGTCAATGCTGAGAATGAAAACTGCCGTTATGAGCTTTGTAGATGTTTTAATGAAGAAATCTTGTGATCTGACCCACTAAGAGTTCACTCTGTGTTCGCAGTGTTTTGTCTCTCCTCAAGAGTGGTTCTTCAGCCAGGAAATGGAATTGTGCTTCAGGGGGTTAACTAACATGGATAAATATTTGTCAACAGATAGCATTAAATGTTTCTTTTCATATTGGTTGTGAGCCAGTTTTCTCTTGAAATAGCTTTTTGTCCTTTTTTAACTGCGAAACAAGCATGCACTTGTGTATTTTGTTTACTTGACGGAGCGAAGAAAGCCTTGAGAAGATCAGCTGGTGATCATGGCTGGTGAAACACGCAGCACCCCAGGACACATGATTTGTTTATGCCGCTTGTAATTCAGCAGAATAAACCGAGAACAAGAGCATCTGATGTCAGTGCACAGGGTCTGGTATTTTACTCTAGGTGAAACGGATTGGGACTATATAGCTGTGTGGAGAACCACGTCTTAGTGAGACCCATCATAAAAACAACCACAGTCAAGGAAGAGGGGGGTGTGGAGGGTGGCAACCATGTGAGGTAAGTTCTGACCATGGTTAAGCCAGAGGAGCGAGCAATGTCCATTGGAAAGGCCAAAAAGAAACTGTAATGACATCAGGCTGATTATGAAGCAAGGAGGCAGAGAATACACAGCTATACAAATGGTGTCAGTTGGGCAATTTGGGTGTCATTGCCAGGGTCAGTGATCAAGGACGATCAAGCATAAAATACCTTTTTGCTGCTTGCCAGGCTTTCCTCTCATCTCCTGGCTTGGACACCATTTGCAAAGGGCTGAAAACATGGAGCTCAACTTGCCAACTAATTATGAAATTAAAAAACTATGAGTCTGGGTACCTCTTGGCAGTCTTTGATGGAATTGTGTATGGTGTAATGCAGCACACCCCCTGGCTCCTGGAATGCATAAACTGCCTGGGCTGCTGGGTTAAAGCAATGCCAACGGCATCATAGAGGGGGAGCACCACTATGGTGAGGCCATAAGGGGGTGAGAACAATGGGAAAGTCAGGTGGGAAAGGAGGGTTGACAACAATAGCATACCAAGGAAACAGAGTGCCATCCACCTCCAGGTGAGGACATTGAGTTATATCCTCAACCAAGCATGAAGGAAGAGTGATGTCCTCAGACAGGAAGGTGGAGTGACATCCATAAGAAAGCTGGGAGACAAAGCATTTTCCTCAACTGAGCAATGTTCTCAATCAAGCAAGCAGACGGGGTGATGGCCTCAGCAGGGTAGCGGGGTTAAGGGTATCAGCGGGGCAGGATGGGGGGCAAAGATGTCCTGTAATTGCCAGAGTCAGGGATTACGGTGGATTGTACACAAGAGAACTTAGGGCAGACAAGGAGGGTTGTGAAATAATGTCTTCAAGAAGGCAGGGAGAAAAAACATTTTTGTCAGCTGAGCAGGTAGCCAGGTTCTCAGCCAAGTAAACCAGTGGTGATGATCTTAGCCAGCAGGGTAGAGTGGGCATCAACTGGGCAGGATGGGGGAAGCGTCTGGAATCAAGGTGTATTGTACACAAGAGAACACGCCTGCTAGCTACAGTAAAAGCCTTTTTATCTTCTGGCTCAGACATCATTTTCAAAACCAACATATCATCCTTATGTAGCTACAGTATATGCTGGATTGAAGAGACCTCCCTGTCACCCTGTAGACCCAGCTGACAAACAGCTTACAGCCTCCTCTCTGTGGAAACAAAAAAGTATGTGTGGGCTTTTGATTGATTTTGACTTGTTAGCCGCATTTTTTTTTCTTTCTTTTTTTTTTGACATTGGCACTTGAGCTCTTTTTAACTTTGCACTTTCGGTAATACCTTCGATCAGATGTGCTAGTCAGGGGAGCAGAGAGGTCAGCTATGTTTTAAAAGCCTAATGTGGTGCAGTCGGAAAGCTTTTACAGTCTATGTGTGAACACTCTAGTACTTTTTCACACATGACAGCTTATTTAAAACACATAATGCTTCAGCTGGTCAAGGGGAAGACAATTCACAGACGCTAACAATTCAGACGCTAACCTGCCCTGGATCTTTTTACATACTGAGCCGTATGTCTTAAAGACTCTGTGAACAACAAATCCAGGATAAGTCTCTCCTGACAGATCTTCAAGACAAGATATTATCGTGGGATGTTTATTCAATCTAAGGAAATCATGAGACTTGTGAGAAAATGATTCTGCTATACTCTATATGTATTTATACGCTTATGTTATATAATTACAGGAACGAACGTCTTACTTTTATAACACCAAATATAACTATAAATGGTTTATAGAATATTATAACACAGCACAATTCAGTTCTTGAATCTGATCTGAAACGCCAGCCTCCCAGGAACTCCTTTAATGACCCAAATATGTGGAAATGTCTTGGAGTGAGGTCAGGGACTGTACATGGCATATTGCAATAACTCCCATCCAAGTCACTGTAATGTGCAGATGATGATCCTGAATGATTGTGTACATTTTCAACAGATAGATGTGTCTTTTCACAAATTATTTGTTGCTTTTCAAGAATCAGGTGTCAGGCTGAATATTCACTGGAATATTGTTCACTGGAACAACCGCACTGGGCTCCGACCTCATGAATGTGCAGTATGACCTCATTTAAAACGCTTGCACCAATCAAAAGTTTTACTGTGACTCATCGCCTTGCGGTGCTTAAATGTCAATCAGTTTTACTCCTTTAAAACTCATTTCTGAGAAATTTGATCAAAAGTCCTGGTTTGCCTTGAACGCCCCTCGTAAATTAAACAAAAAAATTTACATTTTTGTAAATTGCTGGGGTATAAGCAAAATAACACACCAGACAATGCAGTTATACAAACCTCATCTTTTAAAGAGTACATTGGGTTTCTTTTCTACTTGTCAGATTGTAGTTTAAACCCCAAGAGCCCAGTCACTATGTTTATATGATTGTTGCTAAGAAACAGCCATATATTAGCTAATGTTAGCCTTTTTTCATCTTCATGAATTAGTAAATGTTTTTGACAGACTCGGCCGACACCGCTTTGGGTTTTCTTCCATTTTGTTTCCTTAGTATTTATTTATTTTTTTGCACATCTAATTAGCTCTATATTTGCTCATGTAGATTATTTCACACTATGCTGTCTATTTCAGTCACTCATAAAAACCCTGCTCTTGATGCTTGAGATTGAAAATGACAGTATGATGCAGATCAATCCCTGCTATCAGTTATCACCCAGATGAGGATGGGTTCCATGTTGTGTCCGGTTCCTTCCTACTGCCTACTGCCATCTCAGAGAGTTCTTCCTTTCCACTGTCTCCATCGTCCTCGGCGCGCTCATCAGGGACAATCTGATCATTTTGATTCCTACACATTCACGTCTCATACAAACTTAAATCATTCTTTTTACATTCTTTTAATGTGAATTGTTCAAAGCGCTATACAAATCAAATGGAATTGAATTGAATTGAAATTGAAAAGACCAGCAGAAATGCAAATGTCGCCCCCATGACATAATGTGGGTCCATCTTGGTCATCTTTTGAGGAATGAATTGAAATATCTCAAAGTTTTAAACTAAGATAAAAAAAAATATCCTCCTTTTTCTTATTATTTTGTTATTTTTCCAGCAGATTAAACGCGTGACGTCTTTTGGAACCACTCAATGCATGTCAAAAAGGTAAGTATTTTAATTAACCATGCTTTGATCATGTAATCACACATTTAATAAGTTCAGCGTCCATGCAACCAGGTAAACTGGAATCATTACTCAGACAGTGAGTTTTAATTGAATTGAAGAAGCATTGTCCATGTAACTGCACTTACAGTCCATGTGGTATGGACCTGACTGGAATCCACAATATTAACCTTGCATTCCCTAGATACTGAAAACACCAGCGCGGGATAAAATTAGGGACTTGCAAGGGACGTGCACCATGAAAAAAAAAAACACTTTTTAAAAACGTTTAGAAATCTTGATATATTATGATGCTTATTTAGCATTTTTTGGAAAGGAGGAGCCTCCAGTGTCATTATTTCTGACAGTTGTAGATAATGGGGATATATTTCAATTGACATGACAAGTCAAGAGAGCCTGATGAAAGAACGAGTGTTTAAAGCTCCTATAACGTAAGTGGTAATAATAATAATTGACTTGTTAAACAGATGTTCAATAAAAAAAAAGGTTCCATATTTGACTATTTTTTATAAGACGTTAACACAGGCCTCAGAGCTCCCCCAGTGCGTCTCTGTTAATGCTTCCCCTGAAATAACCCTTAGATAATATATTCTTTTCATACCTTGAAACTCTCTTTATTTATTTCACTCCTCCTCTAAGTGCATAATTTCAGTGTCTATATAAATGAGCTACTGCTAAGCCACGCCCCTTTGAATGTTCCAGACACCCAAACATATTGCCAATATTACCAATTTCCACTCCTATATTCATTCATATTTTTGCATATAAAAACAATCATGTCATATTGCATATAAAAGACATGTAAATGAATGAAACTATACAATAAATAAACATCAAACGTCTTAATCTATGATTCCTCTTGGCGCTGGCTGCTTTAAAAACTAAACTGAAAGTGGATCCCTTTTTTTCTTGCTACCGGTCTTGACAGCATGGGCCCATGATGCTATGTTTTTACTAAATCTTACACAAAATGCGGCAAAAAAAAACAAGCGGTTCACTACGTTTTTTTGCTCGTGATACCGAATATGCTTTATATGCTGATGCATCTATAATTCATATTATAGTTCATATACAGTACATATGTCAGCCAAATAACATAAAATAAAATAAAGACTTGTATAAATATATAAATAAAAACTTGATATACTGTATATACTTATGACATTTGTTATGTTAGATGTTAGTGTACATACAGTAGATGCAGTATACAGTACTGTATAAGTGTTAAAAGGCCTGTTCAATGACTTATGGGTACACAGATTATTCATACCTCCTACTGTATGTAGATGTGCGAAGAATAAACTGCCTCTGTTCTAGTAGCCTGGAGGTCACAGACAAAACTGATTGCATTATATTTTCCTTCAGTGTTATATCACAGAGCTAAACCCCCCCCCCCCCTTCTAAGCACTCTATACAGTCTGTGACCATATGGCTCTTACGCAATAAACAAATCCAATCCTGTTTTTTTTTTTTTTTCGCCAAGGAAACATGAGCATCATTTTAATCATCATACTTTAAGCTTAAGCACGTCCTTATAATCCTTATTGTCTTCCATGTCCAGTTTTAATGAATGCATTCTCTGTTTGTTTAATGACTGAACGTCTAGGTGAGATGTCACATGGTCACAAGAGAAATGAATTAATCTGAAGGGACATTGTGTAACCAGGGCTCATTTAGAGATATAAACTGAGCGGGAAAAAAACATGGCAGTCCATATTAATAGTACATGTCTGATATTGCAATCTACTAAATTCAATTTCAATTCGATTTTTGTTTGTATAGTGCTTTTGAGACTAAGCAGCTTTACAGAATTAAATGTGACACTCACATTATGTGTCTATAAATCTTCTATTATGTAATGCTTACCCTTTATTACTTGGTGGATGCATGAAGTGATGTACTCACCACACTGTACAAGCCTCTGGACGCAGTGGGATGCTTCAGGTGGTCAGGTCTAGGCTCAGCAACATTACTGTACATGTATGTGGCAATATAATAACGTCATGTTGTGCCATCTATGGGTTGGATCACATGGGTATATTCCAGGATTTCTTTCCTGGATTATTTATTTGAACTGGTCAAATTTCTGAGGCTGATTGATTGTACAACATTCATCTTTAGTAAAAGAAAAAACCCCAATATACTGTATACACACATCCATTTAGATGATTGATTGAGTGGCACTAATAGTCTTGAAATGTTGAAAGGTTGCCAAAGCCCAAGGCCTCTGAGTTTCCTGTTAGTGATGATGATCGAGTACAACTGGTGCCTTCTCAGTGCCAACACTGTAAGGATTTGTTTGACAGCACTTATTGGATTGACCAACACTGTACAATGGGAAAGTCCACAGAGCCCAGATTTTCATGTAAGAGCTCCTATGTGTAGACTGTACAGTACATTCATGCAGATACCGTATGGTTTCATCAGCGTCCAATAACATTCACGTCAACTGTCAGAAATAAAAACGAAATAAATCTGATTTCTGTGACTTGGACTGTCTCATGATTGTCGGTGCCAGACCGGCTGGTCTGAGTATTTCTATTATTATTGATCTCCTGGGTGTTTTCACACACAACAGTCTCTGACGTGTAGCCAGGACGGTGTGAAAACGAAAGAACTAAAAAAAAGCTTCAAGTAAGTTAAAGTTCTATAGTAGGAAATGCCTTATAGAAGGGAGAGATTAAAGGAAAAACAGGAAGAATACAGCACCTCAAATAATCATACAAAACTGTGTAAAACAATCTCACAAAACACAGAATGTAAAAAAAAAAAAAAAAATGAGGTTCATGGGCTACAACAGTATAGAAGACACATGGATTGGTTTAGTTGGATGGTGAGCAGCAGAATTTCTACCAGCAGTGCCATCATTATTAAACACAAGTTTCTTGTCACATGGATTCCCCCGTGTGGTCTGTCTGGGATGCGTGTGGTGATTGGGGACGGTTCCACTTTACCATGTAGACCAGGGGTCTCAAACTCAGTTCCTGGAGGGCCGCAGCCCTACAGAGTTTTGTTCCAACCCTGCCCCAACATACATACCATGTAGTTTTCAAATAAGCCTTAATGACTTGTTTAGTTGGATCAGGTGTTTTTAATTATGGTTGGAACAAAACTCTGTGGGGCTGCGGCCCTCCAGGAACTGAGTTTGAGACCCCTGATGTAGACGGTCCTGTCCTCGGCTGATGCCTCTGAGACAGCTGTTCTAGGAGGACTTGTGACTCGATAGTTCAGGACTGGAGTTTCCTACAGTCTACCTGAGCCTCCAATAATGACCTGGACTCCATATTAACTTCAACACATCTTCTGTTATACTGAACCTCCAGCCTCCTAGCACACAGTATGATGCAGATCAATCCCTGCTTTCAGTTTCACCCAGATGCGGATGGGTTCCCTGTTGAGTCCGGTTCCTCTCAATGTTTCTTCCTCTTGCAGTCTCAGGGAGTCTGTCCTTGCCACTGATGCCGTCGTCCTCGGTGCGCTCATCAGGGACAATCTGATGTTGATTCATCTTGGATATTGAAGTACATAAAGAGTCGGAAAAAAGTAATTCACACGTTTGTAAAAAAATGGCTCATACAGTAGATGGATTCAGTCAGACCATCTGTAAATCATTCTGTAAACCTCAGTAAACTGATTCTAAGTTGCAACTGGCTGAAGAGTGAATGATTGCTCAGGCACGAGGTGGTGGAAGTCATAAAGTGGACAATGTGGTCAGAAATGATGGTGATGATGATGAGTGTACTCCTCCATAGAATAGAAGTCATGTTTAGCTACAGGCCAACGACAGCGAGAGAAAATATGGAGCAAGTTATTTACCGAAGATGATGGAAGCAATCAGTGCATTGATGTGGAAGAGAGGAATGCAAGTGGAAAATCAACTGAAATATGTTTCTATGTGTGTGTGTGTGTGTGTGTGTGTGTGTGTGTTTTCTAGTAATTGTGTCCTAATTTATGATTCAAGATTGTTTCAATTGTTATTCATGGATTTTCCTCTACTGACACCAGAGATGTTCTTAGGTTCGTAGTCTACAAGCACAAGTCACTACGTGAACAGGATCCACATGAGGCGGATATGGAGACTTAATGTACTGTATAGTAAGAATAAAGAACAGTCTGGATTACAGTAAAAGCGAAGAATTCACAAAAATATAACCATCTTTTTATAGAAGAAATGCCAGGTGATTCAAAATAATACTCAAATCATATGAATTAGTTTGAATAGTACACATTTTTTACATGCATAATGGGACATTAAAGCAGAACATAACAATCCATATTTGAGCTTAACATCTTTCAAAACGTTTGGTTTCTAAACATAAAAAAAAAAGGTATGTAATAATACAATAAAACTCGGCAGCCCACATTGGGTGCGGAGGACGGGTTTTGCAGAGCGCGTGTCCATGAGAGCCTCGGATTCCCGTCCTTCACTGGAATCTGATGTGGTACCTCATTCATCCTGAGGTTTAATGCATTGTTCATGCTGAGATGCTTTTCTGCTCATTATGGTCATAAAGAGTGCTCGCTTCAGTTTCTATACACATTATGTCTGGTCCAGTCGTTTAATTCTTCTCTGATGTCTCTCATCACCAAGGTGCTTCAGCCTACAGATCCTCCATGCACCAGATGTTTTATTATTTATTTATTTATTTATTTTTGCACTATTCTGTGTGAACTAAATGACGTATTATGTGTCAAAATCCAATAGCAGTTTCTGAAATACTAAAGTTTGATGTGAAAATCTTGTTACCTGTTTCTGCATGACTTCTACATGATTGGATCACTCACTCACTCACTCACTCACTCATCTTCTATACCACTGGGGCTCACGGGGGGCCAGGAGACTTAGGGCACGAGGCGGGGTACACCCTGGACATGGTGCCAGTCCATCGCAGGGCACAGACACACACATACACTCATCCACACACTACGGCCAATTTTTGGGAACGCCAATTAGCCTAACCTACATATCTTTGGACTGTGGGAGGAAACCGGAGTACCCGGAGGAAACCCACCAAGCACGAGGAGAACTTGCAAACTTCATGCACACAGAGACGGGAATCGAGTCTGGCTGAGAATCGAACCCAGACCCTGGAGGTGCAAGGTGTCAGTGCTAACCATTACAATGGGTATTTCTTAAAAAAAAAAAAAAAAGAAATAAAAAGAAAAATGAGTGTCGTGACAAAGCCTTATATGTACTTGCAAAATACTGGGTGTGATTTATTATATTTGTTAATTAACCCATTCATCTACAATGTCTCGTCTCTACAGTATGTCCTTAGCACACAGTATATTAAGAGTGAATGCAGATGCAGATGTTTGTGATGTTCCTCTGCCCTCTCCTACACTGATCGAGTGTTATTGATTTGTCCCATCGCTTGAGGTTGACATGACAGCACAAAGTGAACCAAAGAATAATGCTTCCTTTATTCATATGCAGCCTTTGGGATAATTCTGTTTTTTTTTCCCTTCTTCTTGACATTGAAAAGAGTTTAAAAAGTCACACATTAGTACAGTACACTGGGCATTGATTCCAAGCCACTGGTTGACATCATTTGTTATTATCAGTCTAGCATTTGTTTGCATCCTTATATAAATGTGAAGGGAGAGGTTGGGGAATGACACACACATGAGAGAGAGAGAGAGAGAGAGAGAGAGAGAGAGAGAGAGAGAGTGAGCGCAGTTGGAGCATCAGTGATAGAAAGCGAGCATGAGGCAGTATTCCTCCGATTAAGAGCGCTGCTGATAGATTGTCTGTCATCTGTATCTCTTGTCACTTAGACATGGATAAAGGATTTTACAGAAAGGTGGATGTTCCAGACCATGTGCACTACATCGTGGCCTTCTTCGTGGCGGTCATCGGGTCTCTGGGCATCATCGGGAATTCCCTGGTCATGTACGCATTCTTCTGGTAAGACCTTTTGCTCTTGGCTGGTTTGATAGACTCTGTGTGTTTAAGATAAAATGCTGTATTACAGAATTTTTCTTCATGGGTTATTTTTGTTTGCTTCATAGATGGAATTATAGATAATATTAATATTATAATACACTTTCTCTTAGGATATTTTACCTGCATTTTTAAGATAAGTGTAGTTTTTAGGAAAAGTAGTTACCGTACAGGCAGCGTTTATTTCTAAGAGTGTGTTGACCTTGGAGTATTGTGTTTTGTGTGTGTGGAGTTGCTCGAGGGTATAAAAGGCAAAAATGTCCATCATCTAATGAATGGAAACCAATTAAGTCTTGAGTCTTGACCTTCTAAAATGTATGGAACTGTCGATAGCTCAACTGAATATTGCATTTAATGTGCATTATTATCAATGTAGTTATTGGACAATTTGCTTTACAAAGAGGTTAGTTAGTATCATTAAGACATACAGTATTCTGTATATACAGAATTAGCCAAATTATGAATATATATATATATATACATTTCAGAAAAAGAAAAACATGTATAAATATTTCAATACTAAATTTATTGCTATACGTTCTATATTGATATATTCATATAATATACACCATACCTTTTTTCCCTGAAGTGTGTATACATGCTCAGACTGACTCTGTATAACACATTACTATTTTTCAGACCAATTACTCATATGACCAAGTTTATTGCAGTTAATAAGATGACTTACAGTAGGAAACATCATCAGGTGTGCTGAATGGCAGGTTTGAATAAAGCCAAAGTTGTGTGCTTGCGCTACCATACCTATCCAGGCTCATTATGTTTACAACAATATATTACATGTAAGGTGTGGGAGTGGTGGCTCAGGCGGGTAAGACTCTAGGTCATTCGTTTTGGGATCTAAGGATCCGGGTTCGAGTCCCGCCGTCTGTGGGTTTGCCACGCCCCCATACTACCCAGCCAGTGCATGCAAAATATTAATGTTTGAGAGAGTATAAAACTGCATAATCTGTTTCCTCTAACCAGGATTTCTTTATCCCAACATTGCACATTTATACAAATAAGTCTGAGCATTTTAAAATTGTGATTAATCAATTAACTAGATTTGAATTGATTGCCAGCATGTCCAGACCAAAATGACTGGTGTTGTACAGTACCAGTATATAGAAGTACTATTAGTGCATTTTGTTCTTCTTCTTCTCTTTCCCCTCATTACCTGAGCATGTTGTACTGTAGCTCCACTTCTGTTTAGAGTCTACTGTCTGTTACAGGGTTAATCATGGCTGCAGGAGGACTGCAATCTCCCTTGGGATTAATAAAATGCTTTTCTTAGCATTTTAGGTATCTGATCATCTTATATGAATAATTTGTGTCCATAAACAGGCTTCCATTAGATTATTATTGCAATCAGAGCATCAGGATTAATGATGGCACTGTCTATGGATGGATTATTGTTGCATTTCCTGGATAAGAATCTATCAAGATGAACGGTTCTCCATCAGTATTGACGGAATCGGTGCTTCTAGGTTATGAGTGGGTCATTAGTGGAGGACGTCCATGGATGGAACTTCCATCTGCAGGTGATAATTGGAGGAGCATGAATCAAATGAACTGCTGTGTGTATAAGTGACTGCTGCTCAGTGTTCATACGATTTCCTAAATAATTAATTACAAGTCTTGATTACAAGAATCGGGAGCCTCAGAGGAATTTTGCTCTCATGGGCACAAGAAGGAGAAAGCTAATACTGTTGCTCATTACTACCACTCCACTCTCGTTCATTTAAGGGATAAATACTGTATAACCCATAAATTTTTTGAAGTAAAGTGCCAAGTCCATAATAATATTCAGCACATTATAGTTATATTCAGCTATAGTACTGTATATATTTCCATTCTTCCTCCCAGTAACAAGAAACTACGCTCTCCACCCAACTACTTCATTTTCAGCCTTGCTCTGAGCGATTTCCTCATGGCCAGCAGTCAGTCGCCCATCTTTTTTGTCAATAGTTTGTATAAGGAGTGGGTGTTTGGGAAAACAGGTACTGTATCTCTTTTTCCCCCCCTTTTTCTTTCAGTTTGAATTTACTCATTTAATTTAACAAGCTTGAAACAACCTTTTCCCAAAACTCTCGTTCATTTTTCACAGCTTGTCAATTTTGTTTTGCTGTTTAGGATGTCAGATATATGCCTTCTGTAGTGCTCTATTTGGCATAGCTTCAATGATTACGCTAGTGGCCATCTCCATCGATCGCTACATAGTAATCACCAAACCCCTGCAGGCGATCAGGTGGAACTCTAAACGTCGGGCGATCATCAGCATCGTGCTGGTCTGGATTTATTCTCTGGCCTGGAGTTTAGCACCCTTACTAGGATGGAGTAAGTGTTGCCAGCCATTTTGTACTTCTTTCCAATTCCAAGAAGTGAGCACTTTAAATACATATACAGTGGAACCTCGGATTGCGAGTAACGGTTTATGAGTGTTCCACAAGACGAGCAAAAAAACATTGAAAAACGAGCATGTCTTGGTTTACGAGTGCCAAGTTTTTTGACACTGACACACACACACACACACTCTCTCACCTTTATACCCCCCCGGCTTCACACAGACACACACACTCTGCTCTACACAGAAACTCTGCTCTGTTGCGATTCTTTTCAAAGATAAGGTGCTGGTTTATTTATCTGTTGGGATTTTTTAAAAAACTTTTTTAAAAGGTAAAGTGCAGGTTAATTTGTTTTATTTTTACTTTATATATTGTCTTAATTATTTTTCTGTATTTATTTTTTTGGGCTGTGGAACGAATTATTTGAGTTTTCGTTATTTCTTATTGGAAGGTTTGATTTGGTTTACGAGTGTTTTGGAATACAAGCTTGCTTCAGAAACAAATTATGCTCGTAATCCAAGGTTCCACTGTACTGTACATGACAAAGAAGTAAGGCGTTAGGCCACGACAAGCCACTTCACTAGAATTTGTACTAGTCTCAGTATTGGAACTGTATATGATATTCCTTCATTTGCTCTTTTGTTGATGTGAACATGCAGCTCCAAAATTTCCTTGAGAACATATATTGAATAATTTGTGCTCATCAAAACATTTCTGATGTCCAGCGTGCGCAGATCATCTGTGTATTCTTACAGGCTCCTATGTCCCAGAAGGCCTCATGACGTCTTGTACCTGGGACTACCTCACGTCAACTCCCGCTAACAAGGCCTACACACTAATGCTATGCTGCTTGGTCTTTTTCGTCCCCTTGGGCATCATATCCTACTGCTATGTCTTCATGTTTTTAGCGATTCAAACCACAAACAGGTAAAGGAATAGAGCGCACAGACATTACTTAATATATTAACAGTAACACAGTAGGGTCTAAAACTGCTTTACTACAGGGTCCGGGTTCGATTCCCGACTTGAGGTCTGTACGTGTGGAGTTTGCATGTTCTCCCCATTCTTTGGGTTTCCTCCCACAAAGAAATATCTACTTGTACTAAAGTACAAGTAGATATTTGTGCACTTTGTCCACTATGTCCATGATGCTGTAGAGAATTAATTAATAATTATAGAAAAGTCAGATTCAAGAATGGCGGCGCAGTGACATAGTGATTAGCACGTTGGCCTTGCACCACCAGGGTCAGGGCTCAATTCCTGCGTCAGGCAGCTTACATGTTCTCTCTGCTTGGTGGGTTTCCTCTGGGCTCACACACTCCAGTGACATGCAGATTAGCATTTTCAAATTGCTCGTTGTGTATGAGCGCTGTTGAATGCTGCTGGTTTGAGTACTCGATTAGCGTCACGGTGGTTCCATGGCCCATCCCAGGAATGTGTGTGCGAGGGAGGAATGCACTCTGGAATAGATGCAGGTCCATTGCAGGTCAAAATAGGATGAAATACAAAGAATTCTTGGTACTGTAGGTCTGGACTCTAGAGCATATATACTGTACATAAATACACACAGAAAACTATAGTTACATTTAAAACTAATAGCTCTTATGATGTATAAGCTTCATGTGGCTTCTTTCCTTGGTGTTTTCAGAGATGTAGAGAACCTGGGCACACAGATGAGGAGTACCACACTGGTCCAACAGCAGTCTATAAGACGAGAGTGGAAACTGGCCAAGATCGCCTTTGTGGTTATTGTTGTATTTGTACTGTCCTGGTCACCGTACGCCTTTGTTACTCTCATCGCCTGGGCTGGGTATCTATTAATATCTTTCTTGTGTTGCTGATCTTTAAAAATCTGATGCACAATTGATAAACTGGTTTAAGTGTTTTTTTTAATCTAGCCAACAGCTAGTAAATACCAGGTTCAGACACAGAAGTGTCAAAATAATGTGATGTGATATGAGGTGACGCTAACAACAACCAGAGGCACAGTCGGCCACACCAAGTCTGACTGCCTTACATCAATTTACATAAAGAGTAAACAGTGTAAACAGTTTGTTATACATAGGAATGGATTTAGTAATAAAATAAAAATGCTTCTACACAGATCCAATTTACAAACCTTCAGGAAATAAAAATCCTCTTATCGTAGTGGATGACAGTGGTAGTAAATTCTGCTGATTTTAACCTCTCTGTCTCATACAGCCATATAAGGTGGTCAACGCGATGAATTCAGGTGCCGATGAATGATCGTGACGTTAAATGGAAGCACGGTTGGAATGTGGAAGTGAAGGTCAAACAGCGTAGAATCAGTCAGTGTAGCGTCTGAGCCAAATCGCAAAACGAGAACTACAGTCAAAAGAGGAAGAGTTAAATCTGTTTCTGTAATCAAGCATTGAAGCGACAATCCAAAAAACTCAAAACAAAAGCCCTGGGCAAAAACAAGGAAGCATGAGATCAAGAGCCGGGAAATCAAGCAGCAAAGCGACAATCCGAATTGAAAGGCAAGAGACGCGAAAACGAGGAAACAAACGAACATGGCAATGTGAAAGCATTGAAATAAAACGTGAGAGAATTGAGGCAAAAACATGATAATCCAGCGCGTACTGTACTTAAATGCTGGAGTAATCAGCCGGGGATTAGAGACAGGGTGTGCAGACAGGGCGGAAAGGACACAGACAAAAATGGAACAAGGCTAGGGTGAAGGACACAGACAGACTAGGGTGAAGGACACAAACAGGCTAGGGTAAAGGACACAGACAGGCTAGGTTAAAGGAGTCAGACAGGCTAGG
>QMIH01000002.1:576471-591411 GCA_003987875.1 Clarias batrachus | reverse complement strand
TATATATGAAATGATGATAATAATAATAACAGTTATAAATAAAATAATTAGTAGAACGATGTCGGTTCTGTGTTATCTGGGTTATAGGTTTAAATGAAGAAACAAACATAGAAGATTTTATCAAATTAGTGCCATACATAAGAATACATAGAATATAAAACTCTCCTGAAACAGCTTAATTCTCTATTTGTGAAGTAATTTTGACGGCTAATTAACAGACGTGACCTTTTGTATGGCATTTACATTGCGTTACATTATTTACTCGGCCAATTTCTTACCCAGACTGTGCTCGACTGTGGTGTGTGTGTGTGTTTATTTTTGTGTCTAATGACAGCATAGTCAGAGACCTGGTATTTGCGCTCTGAGTATACACCAGGTGTTCTTCCAGCTACCCTTTTAGTCCTCCCAACCTCATTAGTCATATACTGTAAGAGAGCTAGCATGAAGCAGACAGGTAAGACCTGTGATGTATACAGTGAAGTGTAATAAAAGAGATGGTTGTTTGGAGAAGACTTCGAGAACAGTACGGTGATGAGAATCTTAGCTTCAGTAAAACATTTGTGAATGTTTTTGGAGAAGGCTGTGCCTCTGTGAATGATGATTCTGGGCAGGGTGGCTTGGCGAGTGGAACACCTGATCCATGAAAACTGATGGATAACTTTTCACTAACTTGATGAAAAGATTCATCAACACCACTTGCACGTCATAGGAACTCGGCTGGGAGTCACATCCCTCATACAGTCCTGGCCTCGCTTCAAACTATTTTCACATGTTTGGGGCATATAAAGGAGTACCTGTGAGGCCACGGTCTTAGACATAAAGCAGGAAGTCGATCTCGGCTCCGGCTCCGGCATACTGAGACTCATATACATAGTGAAACACTGGGATAAGTGTGTAAGTGATAAAAGGAGTTTTTACTCTCATAACTGTATTCTGTTATTAAAAGTCCCAGTTTGACTTGAACACTCCTTGTATTTAGCTGGAGTCTGAGAGTGTCTGGTAACCAGGAATTAGGCAAGTTCGAATCATGACGATGCCTCTCATCGCTCCTTAACCGGAAGTCGTAGCAAGTCCTACAGGACAGATCAAAATAGCTCCCACTGATGCACTCTGGATGGGCGGAACGACATACAGTTTCTCGCCTGTCAATCACAGTGACGCTGACCAATCAGGCGCATCCGTGAGTTTATGTGCATGAGCAGCAGGTTGAAAAGATGCAGATGGCTGGAATGACATGCCTGGAGGCGAGGACGCGGTCACCTTTGCCCTCTCTCACTGGTAGCTATTGTGTCGTAGAAGTAATCTGATGAATTTGACAGAGTGTGGAACGAAAAGATAAAATAAAATTAGGATCACAACTTTTTTCATGCTGGACACTAAACAGAAGAATTCTCAATTTCTGAAAATAAAATACAGCTCTAGAAGGAAACATAACCTTGAAGAAGAAGAACAGAGACGCGCCAGAGTACTAAAACAGATGTAGCTGCAGGTCGTGGTTTTGTTCACTGGATGTTAAAGAACCACAAGTGCAGGAAATTATGAAAAAAGGAAATGTGATTTTTTTTTTCTTCACATGTGCTTGTTTTTGAATGCACTTCACATCCAGAACTGTTAAAGGAGATGACCAAGTCGAGCGAGGTGTCGATGATGTTTCTGCAGATATCGCGCTGTTTGGAAAAACCCCTAATTAAGCAAGAGCGCAATATGTTTTTGTCGGCGCTGCCAATCGACACAATAGCTGCTTTGTGCAGAGGTCATGTGTGTGACCAGGTAAATATTAAACCGTGACGTGCAGGGCTCAAATTCCAACACGGTTCAAACTGATCTTCACTTTACTTCTTTATTTACTTACTTTACTTTTCAATAATGTTATAATAATCTTGATTTGATTTACAGAATCTCTGTGCCAGAACTAACTAGGGTTACGTCACAGCGTTCAGACCCAGGCTTTAAAACTGGAATTAACAACAGTTCTACATGAAAACGAATTATAAATAGCTGAAAATCTGATGATGAGATTAATCGAACCAGGTGCTAGAACAAAAAAAATAAAATAATGGGGTCCGTCTTTGGCAGAATGTATTTTTGGCTCGAGTCGTACACCAAGCACACCGGGGGTCGTTTCTTATTGCCATTACTACACCAGTTCCATTCCCCCCTCCCCCCTCCCCCAAAGAAATGTGGTCGCTGTCGGTGAGCTCAACTCGGGTGAGCCGCGGCTTTCCACAGCGAGCCGCTGGCAGCACGTTTACTCTTCACTTCAGAAACGCCAACTGGATTGGAAGTCTGGGAGCGCCTTCCAGCTTTCACGCAGCTCTAGATCAGTTATAGCCATGATGACAGACGCACAAAGCCATCTATTTCAGGCCACGCCATTTCCCCCCCCTCCTGCCTTTTTGTCGGATTTGGTTTGGAAGGAGACCAGTTCAAGGCATCGGAGGTTCTCGACCTCGGCCTGGGAAGTCAGTTGCTTGCGCGTGGGAAATAATTGCTAATTAATGTGACTAATAGTTTCCTTAAAAAAATCAGATAAGCATTTCTTATCTTGAATTAGTCCCTTATGTTTCTTCATTTGAGTCTGTGGTTCTCAAAGTGGTGTCTGAGGATGTCCGGCGGTCTGTGAAGTATAGCCAAAAACAAAAGGTTATAAGAGATCACATTTGATTCAGTTATATATTGCGATAAGTGAGCTAAACTGTTCACACGTTGGCAGGGAGCGCAGGATCCTGTGTGATAAGTTTGTTTAGAATACTGTAGGTATCGTGATAATATCGTATCGGCTGGTCCCCGGAGAGTCCCGTCTCCCTTCGGTTATACAGTACCTAGAAACGCGTCCTTTCATGGTGCGTGCAGATAAAGACGGGGAACAGTTAGCGTGTGAGTTTGGCTTAGCCGCGAATAAATCCTGGAGAACATGAGCCGAGTAAAAAGTTCTAGAGCCGTGATACACATCCAAAATTCTACTGAGTCCTGCCTGTCTTGTGATTGATATTCTACAGTTAAACATGTGACTGAGTGCAACTTTTTTGTGATTTAGCTTTAAATCTACATTCCATAGATAACGCCTCGGGTCATGTTTCAGCATTTCTAGTGTTATGGGACAACAGTAGGCCACTTAGCCTTTAGCCTTTCCCTGCTTTAATTACACTCGGACGGATTCTTGCACCGGAGCTTTCCCAGACGCTGAGCCGAGCTCTCTTATCGCGTCTCTTCATCTCAGTCCGCAGCGGCGGTGTTCCTAATCTAGACGAGATCAACCCAAGATCAAGCAGGTTAGATCATTATTGAGTTGATGAAAGCCTGATGCCGGTTATCTCGTCAAAACAGAAAAGCGTTGGCTTTATTAAGGCTGAGCTCGGTGCTTGTTGAGTCTCCGCCCTTACAGGAAGAGGAATGAAGACTGAAACCACAGCGAGAGGAACCGTTGTTTTTTTTTTTTTTTTGTTTGTTTGGTGAACACTTGATGTGCTGAATAAAATATACAACTAAAGACTCTCTAATGGCTTGGGAACGCTTTCTAATTCCATGGCTTTTAAAAATAAATAAACAAATAAAAATTTCTTTCTACACTGTAAAAAAAAATGCCGAAGAGGTCTAAAATATGCATTTGAACAGTTGATATTGAGACGTGTCTGCTACTTGACAGTACTGTTCTTGCATGGACCGTTCCTGAACTGATGTCTTAAAATAACAACGACTGTTTCTGTTGTTACTTAATTACCTAATGCCGTTATTTCATACAGTACTTTTTAAATCTCCGGTATCGTTCTGGACGCTAGGAAATAAATCACAAAACAAACAAAAAAAAAACATTGAATTAGGAGTTGTGTCTAAACTTTTGACTGGTACGGTATAATTGGATGATGTTAAAAATATCATGTTTCTCGGGTCTACCTGACGAATCCGTGGCCTCAGTTTGAACCCAGATGATGAAGAGCCCTCTATTAAAAGCCCTGAACTACAGTAGATCTGGGAGCTGACCTCTGACCTGTATCAGAGACGCAGCCCGTACGAGTATCAATGCCGACTTTTGTTCTCGTCAGAGCGCGAGGCGTGTCTGAGGCGCCACATCTGGAACATCGACGAAGACAGCTGTTCAAAAACGATCGACGAGTAATCGAGGCATGCTGTATGTCGGTATAGAAGTATCGTATTCGGATAACTGTGTAAAATTTTATGTAAGTTTTTTCCCCTCACACACACACACACAACGCTGAAACTTTCCTCCTTTTAAACCTTACTGTGCTGTCTGTTAGAAAGCATTGAAGAGAGGACATCACATGCTTTTAATCTATCCGTGATCCACATCTGCCACACGAGAAGCTGTGTTTTGAATTCCCACGATAACAACATCATGTACGTTAACAATAAACGATTGTCAGCACCTTTTCCTTTATTTAACGCTAATGTTCCAGATGCTCCCTGTAAAAGAAGAAATTGCCCCCAGACTGGTTGAGTTCCTTTTCGACTAGACACTTATTTGATTTATTATATATGTATTTTTAAATATTTCTCCCCTTGACCTCCAGGGCTGATTCAGTGGAGAAATAAAAAACCCACGGATCTCTTCGTAGGCAACATTTTTGAGACGTCGAGGTAAAGTCTCGCAGCACGGACTCCCTCTCCATGGCTCGATAAAAAAAACCAAAAAATCCCATCGAATGGGAAATTTTAAGTTCTTGTAATCATCGTCAGTGTTACGCCGTGGAAACATTCCTCGTCAAGCACCCCCGCTTTCTAATCCTCCCCTCTGGCATGTTTATGTTTGGCCCGTGCTGGATCGGTGTGTAACACAGTTTCTCCTTCACGACAGCGCCTTCGCTCTGCCAGCGCTCCGAAAATACACGCCGGGTGCACCCGAGGAAGTATAAATAGTTCCTGCACCGCTGTTTTAGCCAGGCCTGAAGCTGCGGTATTGTTTTTTTATTTATTTATATCACAGTGCTGCCGGGTTCTCAAAGCTGATTGGTCAGGAGGTGAGGAATTGTTTGCGGATACAGAATTAGGAATTGTGTAATTTAAGCTTCGGTTCACGTTGGGTTTTCAGCCGGTCCTGAGTCGTGTTTGTTGGTGTTTGTTTGACATTAAACAGTCGAGCCTGCGTCAGAACATAATGTCATGTTTGTGTACTTTGTTATAGCGCTATCGAGTGACTAACGCACGCTTTTTGTTTTTGTTTTTCCTCTTTCTTCTCTTGCTTCAGTTTGACAAAGTCTGGAAGTGCTTCATCTCACAAACACCTCGACCACCATGAGCAGCAATTACAGCGTGTCCCTGATCGGACCCTCACCATGGGGCTTCAGACTGCAGGGGGGCAAAGACTTTAGCATGCCTCTCACCATCTCTAAGGTAAGTATCTCACTTCTTTTTAAACTAAAAAGCCATCGTTTTTCGAGAGGTGGATAAACTGCAGTCATAATTCCACCGGTTCAGTTAAGGTCAGGATGCTTCCTCTCAAATAATCACTGCTTATTATAAGCACATGATGCACACACACACACACACACAGACAAGATCATTGTGCTCCCTCTGTCTCTCTCCCACACACACACACATATTATAACCAGTTCCATGATGCTCAGAGTGCAAGAATAGCAGACTCTATCCCAGGCTATTAGCTGATGACACGTCTCCATAATGCAGCTCATGCACGCTTCAATCACTCTCATCACCACCCCCCCCGCCCCCCCTTTAACCCCTCCCCTGTTTTTGTGTTTTTATCTCCCCTACCCGTCGTGGAAGAATGATTCCAAGGTTGTTCTCAGAAAAGTAGTTTCAGTGCCTTCTCAAGGTGCTACATGGAATGATTATATATTTATATATAAAACGATCCCCATGCTGGTTTTAGAGTTCTCACGAAGCCTGATTTTTCTTTTCGTCAGGAATGTTTCCCATTCCGTGTGTTTACTCCGAATGGAAATACGACCTCGTTAATTATTATTTTGGCTCGCAAACCATTCCCAAAAACAAAACCTCTCGCTTCAGGAGCCTCGTTTTTAAAAGCCCGTGCCATCTGGCTCGCTGTCGCCTCCAGTGATCGACTCTCGCACCTACAGTACAGTAATGTGCGCAAACAGAGGAGGAAACTTCCTTTACTTGGAAGTGGCTTCCTCAATTAGGAGCCCTAAACCTGTCTCGTTTTTTGGCTCCAGCTTCAGAATCTGAGACGAATCTGTCTCCAGAGGCGAGTGTTCAGGGTGAGCCACGTTCTCTCAGCCGATGTCGAAACCCCGTATAGAGCGAGAAGTCGAGGCGCAACTACCGTACCGTACTGAATAAATCCAAGAGCATCTCTGGCAGCCGGTGCTTGTTGGTCCTGGCACGCACGCTTCCTTGCTCTCTCGCTCTCACGGTGACGAATGGGTCGAGATACAGTACAGTATGCTCTGTGTGTGTGTGTGTGTGTGTGTGTGGACGGAGAGATCTGAGCCACACTCCGATGTGCCTGATACAGAACTCGTCTGATCTGCTTTTCTTCAGTGTAATAACTTGTAACACGAAGTGACAGGTCTTACATAAACATCTGTCCGTGGAAGCACGAGGTCTCTGGATGGAGGTAGGAAGGGAGGGAGAAATTTATGTGCGTGTTGGTTGAGGCATATCAGCTCCTCATATCTCGCAGTTTTTTGGGGATCTTTTCGAAGGAAGCTCGCACACCCAGAAGGATAGGCCACCCAGGCCGAGCTCGACTGAGACCTTCCTCAAGCTCATGAGTGCTCCAGGACAGGAGTGCCGTCGAAGGCGTACCACCTGGAGCACTTTTATGGGAAAGCGAATGCAGATGCAGATGCATTCTGGGTGAGGAGTAAACTCGCTTCCATGTAAAGACGTAAATCTTTCCTTTTTTTCTTTTTTTTTCCCAGTGTATCTGATTCTCTGGTCACTTTTAAAGTTGTAGAGTTTATCTCCTGAACGTATTTACAAGCCTCTTAAGTTTTTAAAAGCGGCTTCGATGTGCGATTCCATGTTTCACAGATGGAGCAGTTAATTTTAACATGTGACCAGCTACAGAATGCTGTGTGTGTGTGTGTGTGTGTGTGTGTGTGTGTGTGTCTCTGTGCACCATTAAAAACCCACCCTGTAAGTGCACCAGGACACACAGAGCCATGAAAGCAGGATTGTGACGCACAAGAACCAAGCTCTATGGAAGATAATGGCTCTTCCTGTCAGAGGAAGTTATTTATACACTCCAGACAGGCACAAGTGGGTTGAACTGGAAAGAATCTGGTGGATTGTGGAAAAGAATAAAAAATAAATAAATATATTTCACACACACACACACACAAAAAAAAATCATAATTTCTTTCAGAGTCTTTAATACAGTGTCCGCTTGGCCTCGAAGCTTAGAAGAAATGATTTCACTTCGGTTGAGTAAAAAAAAAAGAAGAAAAAAAAAAGAAGCAACCTTGCACAACCCATTTGTGCCTTTCCTCCGCTCCATTATGCAGCACCCACTGTGCTAAATTGTGTCAGCATTTGAAGATCCCGTGTTCCCAGGGCGAGGGCTGCGTGAGACCACACCCTGAATGTGTTACGGCCTGAAGCACATGCCTGAGTTTCACACTCATAAAACAGCTACGCATGAAACCGTGCCAAGCCAGAACCACCTTTTCCGCCTCTGCTTTGTGAGCGCACGAGACATTTAGCGTATGCCCGTGACGTTTAGCGTCTTTGTCCAATTTGTATTTCACACGATGCGAGTCGATCTCGGCACCAAGATAAATAACGGCGTGAGTACAGAGATTGTTCTTGTGACGATATGATTTTTGCAGATGTTGGAAAAACACGAAATGATGATGATGATGATGATGATGAGACGTTAGATCTGACTTAACTCAACAGTCTGTGGCTTTGGCGTCCTGCCTTCATAAGGGCAGTATAAGTTTCAGAGAGATAATGTGTGTGATTTATTTCCCGGTTGAACCGACGTGACGAGGATCGAGACGGCAAAACGAAACCCCTCATGCAGTTGCGAAGCAGCACGGATCGATTACAAGCCATCCTGTCGCAATATGACTCGCACGCCGCTGTGATCTTCAAAGAATCGAGGTTGTAAAATCAGCGCGCTGTGTGAACCCATGCATTTCCTCGGGCGTGTTCGCGTATGAAACATACACCCAAGTCAACAAGAGCCTCTAGACGCACTCTGTGTACTTCATTGTGGGATCAGTCGAGTCATTGTGTGTCACCGCAATCTTCACTACCTTCCTTTTTCTTCCTAATCTGCAGACTTTGTATTTTCTTAACAAGCAGCATGACGTAAACACAGCTGAGTAAGCGTATCTGACTGTTTCCCAGCGTATAATACACTGCAGGTTACAGAAGGAGGAGGGGGAGGAGGAGGAGGAGGAGTTCCCCCCCGGGGTGGTTTGAAGATGCTTAGTGATAGACATGAATAATTTTTCAACAACAACGAAAAAAAAAAAAAAGACTCATTGAGTGAAAACAGATAGATCTCATTTAGCAGTGTGCATGGCTGCCTCATGTCTGCTTCTTAGGGTCGGTTTTTTCTCACCACAGCACTGCACATGTCGCTCAATGGGGCTGAAAGACGGTATACACAACAATCAGACATCATTTTAAAACCATTAACATTAAAACCATGTAGGTTTTTCTTTTTTGAGTCTCTTACACCACCAGGGCGGATCTCGAGCCTCAGGCAGGCCAGGCGCCGCGGGGCCTGCGGCGGGCGTGCAGTGGTGTCTGGCAGCAGGATGTTTGCGGCGTTGGGGGCTGCAGGGTGGGGTCTCTGTGGATGGGACTTGTTTGTCCTCATGGATGCTCATTTGGATTGGGATCTGGGGGAGTTAGTAAAGGTCGGGTCCAGAGCCTTGTACTGTAAAACTCATGCGCTGCAGGCTGTGGTGCACAGGGTGTTCTAATGCCTTTCTTTTGTAGACAGGGTTACTTTTTTTTTTGGCGGTTTGGCCCCAAAGATTTGCCAGTTTGCTTGTTTGTAGTCCCTGCAGGCCTGGATGAGTCTTTGATGTCGGTGATCCTGTAACCAGTTTACTTATAATATATAATTGACGGTCATCGTTGTTCAGATCACCTTGTGATGGTGTTAATGTTACGCTGATCAGAGTGTCTAATCATAACTTTAACAAGCATACAGTATGTGGTTTTGTTTTTTTCCCCACCCAAAACCTTTGCCACATTGTTGGAAGCAGAAAATTGACTTCCAACAACTTGTCTTGGTACGAACGGCACGGTGGTGTAGTGGTCAGCATTGTCGCCTTGCACCCCCAGGGTCCGGGTTCGATTCCCGTCTCTGTGTGCATGGAGTTTGCATGTTCTCCCCGTGCTTGGTGGGTTTCCTCCAGGTACTCCGGTTTCCTCCCACAGTCCAAAGACATGTAGGTTAGGTTAATTGGCGTTCCCAAATTGTACGTAGTGTGTGAACGAGTGTGTGAGCCTTGTGCTCTAGGCTCCAGACCCTCCGTGACCCTGAATACAGGATTAAGCGGTATAGATGATGAGTGAGTGAGTGTGGTATGCTGTAGAATCCCAATATCTATTTTAAACTGGCATAAAGAGTCTAATTTCCTCAACTCTGTTTCAGCATGGTCAGTGATTGGGGGTCTACATACTTTTGGCCATGTAGTGTAGATTGAGCTGGGTGAGTTAAGAAGCGAAAATGTTCAACATGTTTAGGAAAGGCGTTCTTGTTCCCTTTACATTTAAGGAATTTGGCAGGCGCCCTTATTCCATAGCGACTTATATTTTTACCTCATTTTAAATCTGAGAAGTTGCAGATTAAGGGCCTTGCTCAGATTGGTGGTGCTGGGTGGAGTTTAAACCTGGGGCTTTCCAGTCAGCAGTCTGACACCTTAACCACTGAGCTGCCTCTACCCCTGCGGTGTTCCACAATAGCACGCAACCCACACAATGCCAAGGGGGCCAATACTTTATTCTTTACTGTTTCAATACATTTTCTGCATCACATATTATTAACCTGTACGCAGTGTTCATATCAGCTCTCCTAATAAAAAGAAATCGTAATGTTCTGCTATACTGTAAGTAGGACGTGCAGACGGTGGACGTGGGAGCCGTTTGGGGTTCGGCCCACCTTGACGCGGGTGAGTGAATCGTAGCATTTAATAAGGATGGAGGAAACGGCACCGAAATGCAAGATCACGCTTCATTTGAAAGCCCACACCAAGCTTTGATCCGTATTCTTCCACGCTACTTCATCTCCTGCTTCTCCCACCCCGACCGGGAGCTGTGCGGTCCGGGGCGGGCGGACCGACCGAGACAGCTGCCTCTGTTTCTCTTGGAGTCGCGGCAAAACACTGTTGCGTCCACGAGCTCAGTCTCCACAGTGCTCTCTTTGTTCCCAAGCTCTCGAAGCCAGGCCTGGATCCCAAAAGCGCTGTTTAGCTTATAAAGTAACTGACGGAGGCAGGTTGCTGGACGTCTCTGACGGAGAGGCCGCAGTCGACGTGTCCTGACTAGGGAGAGGACGAGAGCCGAGACTCAGACTTCCTGACAGCTTTATGAGGAAAAAAGACAGCCAGGTGCTATGACTAGAACGAACGTCTGGAAATGATGTTTCGGCTGCGAGAGTTCACAGGATGGGGACGATCTGCAGAGAAAAAGAGGAAAGAATTCCGTCTTCTGGGAATTCGGAATTGTTTAATTACTTGTGGCTGATTTATTTATTAATGCGTGCGCATGATCCAGCGGTCGTTGCGGTCACTCAACATAACTAGTTCCACATTCATTTAAGTTCCATTAAGATCTATTAGGACGGGATTTATGACTTTCCATCGACAAACGCTGTTTGGAAGCTGAAGAATGTTTCGAATGCGCTACTCTTGTGCGCAGGGTGTTTGCCAAGGCTCCCGCAGGATGACGCCGCGTTTGCAGAGCTACAGGATGTCCACTGACCTTTCCCTGATGAGTCTTTTGTTGTTTAATCTCCTGTGGGTGACGGTGTTTTCTTTGGAGATAATGGACTAGGTTCCTCCTAGCCAGGCGGTGTAGAATTTCACTTCAGAGCTCGTTCCTTGTTCAGAATGTACGTAAATACGCGTCAGTCACAGCAAGGCTAAATGTTAAACATCCCAAATTCCACCGTCCCCCCCTGCTTTTTTTATTTTTTATTTATTTTTATTCCTCAGTGTTGTCAATTTCCTTGACATGGTTAAAGTAATGAGGGTTTGGTATGGTGTGATAATATTCTACCACGTCTTTAACTTGTCTCTTGTCTCTGGTCAGAACTCGCATTTTTTTCTTTTTTTTTTTTTGGTCCACACAAACCTGCCAAATCAGATGACATTGTGCTCTGGATATCGAAGCTCGGTTTTGGCAGGTTGACGCTGCTTTCCTACGCCGCTCGACAGCTGCGCGTCGGTGGCGATTAGCGGAGGAAGGAAACGGGTGTCTTGCGCCGTCTCCCTCCATCACATTAATCACAATCACAGCTTTTCAAGAACACTCGATAGCGCTATCTCCCCCAGCCCCGCTCCCGGCCCCATTGTGAGGATCTTTAATTATAGCTGTAGATAAAAAGCCACTTCTTACACACGCTTGGATAGAGTTTCCCTGAGTTTTTATTTTTGAGTCAGCCCAGGGTCAGGGAAGGCGGAGGAGCTATTGTGGTTCAACGATCTATAAGTCCTACAACCACGCCCCCTTTTTATAGCCTCTTATTTCTCCAGCTTTGTCTCAGCTGGATATTTGAAACCCATGCTGAACAAATATGTGCTAATTTTAGCTCGACCCTGTATTCCCTAAACAGTGCCCCATACTAACACCCCCCCCCCCCCAATCACTTCTTATTCTGGTCTCTGTTGAATGGCAGGAATGCTTTTATACCTTGTCCACGAGATCAGAGCGTACACACATGAAGTGACTAGAGGTGTTTGTGTAAAAATGAATCAATTAATGATTTGTTAATAATAGTAATAATAACACCATGTTAATGTGACCTTGGTGATGAATGGTTTATACAGGGATCTGGGTTATCTCTAGATTAAATCGATTATGATACGTATCGAGATTCCCTTGTGTGGCGAGTCAGACACACTGACTCTATACATACTGGTTTTTTAGGGCCCAAGCACTATGTCATCTGCCCTACTGTATGTCATCAGAGTGTGTGAGGGCCCTCTTGTTCTTCTAATGATTATTTTTTTGAGCTTACCATGCTCAAGAAGTCATGAAAGGATGTCTGAGAGTTTGGGCCCCGGGCGTGGCACGAGGCCCTCGCACACAATTTTGCTGCATAGCTCATACACATTTGTACGTATGCACACGAAACCCTGTACACATTTACAGCTCGGTGAGCTGAACAATTTTTCATTGCATGTCATGGGCTCAACTCAACAGGAAGTCTGTTATTTTGAGTCATTTGCAAAACACACAAAAAACGATGGATTTAAATGTACTCCTCCTAGGGGATTTATACGATCACCACCAAACTGGGCCGATGTGATCTCAAAACGTTGACGATGCGAAATTGTGGAGGGTTTTTTGATTTCTCAAACAGGTCAACCGTGACCACGCCTTAAACCTATGCCAAAAAGTGGTTAATAGCTTTCTGTGGGACATCACACTGAGTGACATCATAGTATGATGCTTTTTCCAGCCTCTGGGGCTTTTTGGAGATCTAAACATAAAATTCCCTTTTCCTAAAGTATGTCATAATGGTATCAGTACGTCCCACTTTAAATGCATGTACCCAGTGTGTACACTGCCTTTCTGGTGCACCCTGGTGGCGATGGCGCAGGGTGCCTGGGCCCGCTCATCGTTGCTTGCAACCATATTTTTAAAATTAATATTAAGGTGGTCAAATGTTGCAGTTCCTCTGTCATCCTGCAGACGGTGCCCTCCAAACTATTCAAACTTCGTCAGGCAGCGCAGTGTCCTGTGAGGTCAGAGCTAATAATTTGCTAGGTTTGTTTAGAATTGTAACAAAATCTAAAGAAAATTTAATATCAAATCACAATATTTATAAAATCATGATACTTATAGAATCGCAATACAAATCGAATCGGCACCCTGGTATAGTGATGATACAGTATCGGCTGGTTCCTGGTGATTCTTGTCTCTAGTTATCTCAGTCTTAAATATTCAGCTAAATTGGTGAAACCGAGGTTCATATCACAGCGTTGTCCAAATCTCAAATCCTTAATAATAATTATAAATTTTTTTTTATTTTTTTAACCATAGTACTGGTTGAGAAATTTACTTAAAAAAAAAAAAGGGACTGTCAACAGGTGAAGGATGCTGTGCTTAATGCTCTTTCCCTGTAACGTAACTACTGCTCCTTTGTCCTTTTATAAATATACTGTAGATATTTTTATGAAGATAAATTTTATTTATTTTATAAATAAGAGAGAAAGCAAAGACAGAGACTTCAGTTATGTTCTGTAAACAGATAAAAAGTTAGATTTTTTTTGCTCTAACCCTGCTCCAGCCTGACGAGCTCAATTTGAATATGTTGACGTCATTGGTATGTTGTAATGTGTGTCATGTAAGAGAAGTGACACTTCAGGATAATGATTTGTTTTAAGTAAAGTCTTCTCCCATAACGGCGCATCCTTAAGTGATTGCGTCCTTACATACAGCTGATTAAATCTAAAACTGTAAAACGTGGAAGAAATATTTCAATCCTGACAAGATCACTGAGACTTTATAAACGGACTTGCTTTCGATACAGTGTGTGTGGGTGTGTGTGTGTGTGTGTGTGTGTGTGTGTGTGTGTGTGTGTGTGTGTGTGTGTGTGTGGGAGTGTATGGGTCGTGATGTCTATACAAGCAGTGCATTCGTGCCCTACAGACGAGTCCGTAGCCAGGCACGTCTCGTACACATTGCCAAAGGGCGCTGCGGTTCTGGAGTTAAAGCGCACAGATGTTTTCGAGACGGTTCCTAACTGCCTTTTTGGAGAGTGAAATATTCTCGGGGTTGATTATTAGGCTGACATGCAGAGAAACCGCACCAGCTATTTTTCCAACTCTGCATGAGCCCCGACCGCCTGGAACTCCCGCTGGATTGTAAGGCAGCTCCTACTGACCAACTATTTACGAGACTAATGCGACTCTAAACATCTCCATTATGCCCCGTCACGTTTATTTATAGAACTGAGGTGAATATTTAGAAGAACACGGGCCTATTAAGTGCTTTGTACTGTAACGTGCGCAGACTGAATCCGCTTAACTGTAATCCTGTGGAAAGCATGAAAGATGTGTTCTTCAGACGAAACTGGAAGGTTCGACTTCCCGCAAAAACTGTCAAGGGAACATTATTTCAGTCGCATCCGAATTGAGGAGAATGCTTTTTCTTTTCTCTTTGGCAAGTAGCTGTATACTTTTTAAAATCGCTCTAATACAAAAATAAAAACGATGCTGATTGTCAAGACTAGCATTGAAGCTGAAGTGCTTGTCCCGGACTGATGATGAATAGACTGTAAGTGGATTTCTCAAACCGCTCTCAGATGCTGTGCTTTCTCTCAGGAGAACCCTGTCCATGCGGTCTGTTTATTCTAGACGTGAAGAAAGATTCAGACCTACAGTACATTTTTTTCCTGAGGCCACGGTCAGAGCTGTTCTGGTGATAAGACTCAGGCTGTTTGCACTTCCGATATGCCATACGGACCAAGCAGTGATTTATTACCGCGGGCAGCGCAGTCGGGTCGACCGTAAAAACGTCCGTGTTGATTAGATGCCTGATTTAAAGGATTGTGGTTGTGGGAGTGTTTTTTTTTGTGTGTGTGTATGTGTGTGTGTATGTGTGTGTGTATGTGTGTGTGTATGTGTGTGTGTATGTGTGTGTGTATGTGTGTGTGTATGTGTGTGTGTATGTGTGTGTGTATGTGTGTGTGTATGTGTGTGTGTATGTGTGTGTGTATGTGTGTGTGTATGTGTGTGTGTATGTGTGTGTGTATGTGTGTGTGTATGTGTGTGTGTATGTGTGTGTGTATGTGTGTGTGTATGT
>QMIH01000002.1:550890-565920 GCA_003987875.1 Clarias batrachus | reverse complement strand
TATATATATTTTTTTTTTTTTACACTTGAATGATTCATAGGTCACTGTGTGGTTTAAAAACATTCCTTTGAATCTGCTCAGGTATTGGGACTGGACTGAAAATCAGAGCCAAGGAAGCCTGGAAACCTAGAGAACTATTACTCAAGACGACACTAAAAAAACACTTTAATAAAATAAATTCCAGCCTCTTGGAAGCAAAATATGACGAAAAACACACAGTGCTGTACATTGCGTAACTACTGTATACGCGCATTCGTTGGCGCAGATCCTCAATCATCCAGGTGAAGTCGTCTGGAAGTCGAGTCATCCGTCACCTGGACTTTATTTGTTGGTTTGAAGTGTCACTACTCATCCAGGAGCTTCTTCTAAGTCAAGAAGGGTTGATTAGGGGCACGTAACCCTTCTCACCATCGTTCTCAGCTTCTCCATCGTCCATGGTGTGCCTGTTCAGGTTAATGGAGGATGTATAGTATCGCGGCTCCCTAATCAACCCGCCCTAAACTGAAGACGACGCTACTTGGGTGAAGTTTCAAGTTGACTTGACTCGACTTATATATACAGTGCTGTTTGCCTCTTTTTTTTCCGCATATTTGTCACACTTGTACTGTAGTAAATGAGATATTCAAACTAATTTTAATGTTACACAAAAGATAAGCTGAGTAAATACAAAATGCAGTTTTTAAACGATGATTAAATTAATTAATTTATTTATAAGTAATTAAATTTCACTTGCCACACCCAGGCCTGATTTACTGCCAGACCTGTCGAGTCAAGAAATCACTTAAGTAGGACCTAAAGAGATTTAAAAACAGCTGGGAAAGAGCATAATTGACATGTATCCATCTGGAAAGCCATTTCTAAGGCGTTTTTTTTTTTTTTTCTAACCTTTTTTTAAATTTTTTTTTTTTTAAGTGTACAGGTTTTCGACAGGAATCTTAGGAGTGTTTAGGCTTTGGAGAAACATAGTGCATGGCGCGTTAAGTACAATAACTTCGCCCCACTAGTGGCAAGAGTTCGCCTATACTGTAGCTAACGAGGCAAAGCATCGTCATCATCTTCATCATCTCCAGTGGAGTATAATTAGGTGTGGGGTCTCGTCTGATAAAGACACCAGCGCTGTAGCACACTGAAGCCCTGAACATTAACATTTACACCCTAATAAATTCCAGCTGTAACTCTTCTCTTCTTCCTGGTAGTATATCATCTCGACACACACACACACACGATCATCACGGCGCAAGTGGTCATTGGAATTTGTAAGCAACGTGTGGGGTTGTTTTTTTTTTTTGTTGTTTTTTTTCCATCACAGCAAGCGTATAATTATTAACTATTTATTGCATGTTTTTGTTCTTATCTCAGAGACCACTATTGTGGCTTCCAAATGGAAACGGCTCCTGCTGTGTTGTTCTGAGCTATTTTTAAGCTAACCGTTGAGTGATGGAAGTAAAAAACAAAAAAACAACACAAGTGCCTTCTATTGAAAGCCGTGTGCTCGTTCAGCTCTGACAAATGGCTCGTCTGATTCACTCTGCAGCATGAACACATGAACACATGTCCACATCCGCGTGACCTTTCAGCGAGCAGTATGGTGGTGGGGGGTTAACGCGACGACGTCGCTGTTCGTCTCTCATCTCTTTTTTTTTTTTTTTTTTTCCCCGCAGTTGACGGATGGAGGAAAAGCAGCCAAAGCGAAGATCAGCGTGGGAGACGTGGTGCTGTCCATCGACGGCATCGCCACAGACACCATGACTCACCTGGAGGCTCAGAACAAGATCAAAGCCTGCACGGGCAACCTGAGCCTCACCCTGCAGAGGTACAGTACAAGCATGCTTGAGTAACAGTATATACAGTCAAAAGTATTGGCGCCTCTTGGTAAAGCTGGGTTTATAACATTTCATAAAAACTCTTTGAAGTTAAAACATTTTTGATCTAAATGTACAAAGAAAACAAAAACAACCAATGATTACAGAATCAGTCTGTCAGTCTGGAGTTAAATATCCGCTTCTGGCTTAACAAGCATTATTATAGGGTGTGTCCCAAAGAGTCCGTCATGATAAGGTAAATGAAAAAATCTTTTTTTTTATCTTATTATTCTTTTTTTTTTAATGTAATTTGTTTAATATATCCACCTTTTTTTCCTCTCCCAAGCGTTTTTGAGAATTATCAGGGTTCGTTCTTCAGTGTTCAGATTCATCATGGTGGACCCACGAGAGCACTCCCTTAGAGACCGACATGAATTTTTTTTCCCCTTATAATAAATTTACTTCAGGGCAAGGTTAGCGTTCCATCATGTTTTTTTTTTTTTTTTTTTAGTGTGAGATAAAACCCTTTAACTCTCAAGAATTTTTCATAACAGCCTTTTTGACACAGTGCATACAGTACACACAAACGCACATGCTGAATGTTTCCTGTGGTTCAAGAACATTTTTTTAAACCTAAAATCAATTGATTTAATAAAAAAAATAAAATAAAAAAATAAATAAATGTTTGCGGTAATTATTTTAAAATATTTCTTAAATGAGCCTAAATACCGTGAATTTATCTTGCTACGACGTTTTTGTCGCATCGCCCCTGCCCGACTCCTGTGTTTATTTCAGGACGCTAATGTCAGGAATATTCCCCATAACGAAGATAAGATCAGTAATTGTGGGAATATGATGGCTGTGCAGCAGGCGGTGGAAAGAGTTGTTTAGTTAACAGAGCGGTCTCCGCCGTGCCTCTCCCTCGGAGGGCCTCTTTCCCGGGCATGCAGGATGTAATGCAATCATGATGTTTGGATTTCAGCGCTCGCTCTCTCTCTCTCTCTCTCTCTCTCTCTCTCTCTCTCTCTCTCTCTTGTTTCATCCCGGTCTTATTCTTTTAGAAGTGCTCATTAAAGCTGCTGGCTTCACCAAGTCAGGTGCTGTGAGACGATATGACTTTCTTTTTTTTTTTCTTTTTTGTTTTGCAATACAGATCAGTCGCTCGTTATCCAGTCAGACGATCATGCGGCAGCACATTAAATACAATCAAATACAGATACAGCTCAAGCGCTTTTTAACACGACTAGTCAGGTTTACGTGATAACTACTTTTTTGGAGTCAAATGGAAAAGAAGTGAAAACAAACCAAAATAAATATATCCAGTAAATGGTGGTTCAGCTGGCGGGATCATATTGTTCATGAGAAGGCCAAGAAACCCGGTTCATCCGGACGAACATGAAGGCGAGAGATGTGAAAATCATAACGAGAGATGTGGTAAATCATGTATCGCCACACTGACTCCACAATGTTGTTGTTTTTTTTTTCTTTTAAAGGTTTGCATTAGAGCAGGTGAAACGTTGCAGTTCCTCTATAAACCTGTAGGTGGTTTATGTTCTTAGCTATTCACACACTGGCAGGCAGCGGAGCATCCTGTGTGGTAGGAGCGAATTATTAGTGAATAATTATTACAGAAAGTTTGTTTAGAACCGTAACAAAATATATACAGTGGAACCTTGGATTACGAGCACAATTTGTTCCGGAAGTGGGCTCGTGTTCCAAAACACTTGTAAACCAAATTATCATTTCCCATAAGAAATAATGAAAACTCAAATTATTCGTTCCACAGGCCCAAAAAATAAATACAAAAAAATTATTAATACAATCTATAAAATGAAAATAAAAAAAAATTAATCTGCACTTTACCGTTACTTTACTTTACTTTAAAAAGTACAAATAAATCCTGACAGATAAGTGTTTCCATTGGTGCGCGCAGGCACCGTGTGTGTCTGTGTGTGTCTGTGTGTTGGTGTCAAATTACGCGCGCACACGCATAAGAGACGAGCAGAGTTTCTGTGGGCCGTGGCGGGGGGTGGGATCGGGGTGAGAGAGTGACGCTTGGTGTCAAAATAAGAGTCGCATACGTGACACATGATACTCGGCGCTCGTACACTAATACTTGCTCGGTTTCCGATTAAAAAATTATTAAAAATCTTTGCTCGGTTTGTGGAACACTCGTAAACCACGTTACTCGCGATCCGAGGTTCCACTTTGTATATATATAAAGATTAATATTGTGATTCTCCGTTACGATTTTATAAATATTCTAATTTTATATATATTTAAAATCAAGATATTTATCTTTTTATTATATACATATAGAATATATTTTTATATTCTTTCCATTTATTTCTAAATAAATTTGGCGAATAATAACACTGTGCTGTGCTGTCTGCCAGAGTGAATCGCTAAGAAGACACCACCTGCAGTAGCATAGAGGAACTGCAACACACACTTAAATGCGAAAATATATAATAATAATAAAAAAACAAAAAAAGTTTGGAAAAATCTCAATGTTTTGATTTTGTATTCAGTGAATTGTCGCACAAAACGATCATGATAGATCACTGAGTCATTTTTTCCCCATCTCTACTTAAAAAAAAAAAAAGTAAAACCTTGGCCCTGATACAGAAGACAAGAGGGTTCAGAAAAACGCAGAGGCTCATATTTTAGAGTTATGGGCTTTTGGAAAGGAAATTGAGACAAAGAGGAATGCGGCGCAATAACTCTGGAATGTCTCATTAAATGCTCTTAATGCGTTTTCATAGCTGTCGAGCATTTGTCAAACAATCTGCGAAAACCATCAATCCTGCCGCACTATCAACCGAATATCAGCTCGCCCTTCCAACACGTCGCGGGTTTATTATTAAAATAACATTGCGTTTAGAAGAGCGTGGAGCTTGCTCACGGGTCCCTGAGAGCTGCTTTCAGTGGCGTTAGAAAAGCATTAGAAATCGTCCAGAACACAGCTGCTCGGGGGCCATCGACCCGATTATTCATAAGTCCTTAATAAACAGTCTGACTACTGACTGGCTGTCGGGCGCTCGTGTGCGCCGAGACGTGCCGTAGCCTCTTTATAGCGCGGAGGATTTGTGAGTCGGTAGTACTGTACGAGCGGTGTAATGCGGCATACGATACAAATAGTGTAAACCCCAGTATAAATCATGTCCCTGCGCTTTTCTTCGCATGCGTCAGTGCTTAGGAAGTGAATAGATACAAATCTGTCATCTGGTATCGAGGCCTTGTTAAGCCAAGCACCGTAAATCTTCATTTAATGGGAGTTTTTTTTTTTTTTTTTAAAGAAGGAAAAGTGGCATTTTATCTCACAGAGCGGAGCGTACAACTTCAGATGCTTGTAATCTCCGGGATGTAAAATAAGCAGTAAAATTAGCCACATTGAGGCCTTGGTTAGTTTGTCCGGCTGACCAAAGTAAGCATCAGAGGAGTTCTTATGGTCGTGGCTTCTAATGCAAACACATGGTCAAAATCCCCTCGAATTCATTTCTGAGAGCCGAGCCGTTAAAACCATCGCATCGCGTTGAGGCAGTATTAATGCGTCGTCTCGATTATGTGAAATGAGTTAAACAGATTCCCGTCCGTCTCTGGAGTCCGTCTCCCACCTCTGAAAAACCAAAATTTGTACCTGTTTTTGTCGACTCAGCAATGCCGCAGGATCACAAACGAATTCTTCCACTGGTTCAGACCACAAGTGCTTCACTTTCTTGTTTTCTTTAAAACATTTTTTTCTTTCTCCCGACTCAATATTCCCAGGTTTACCAACCGAGGTTTGTTTGGTGCTATGTTGTTAGCCGCAAGGTTCTTCCTGTTTATGATCTGGATTTATGGTCCTTCTGTCAGCTCCACGTTCACGTCTTCGGGTGGTGGGATTTCTCAGTGTGCTGATCTTCGTCAGGAGCCAAACGCCTTGCCGAGTACGATGGATAGCAGAGAAGAGCATGAAGCAGGGACGTGTGTGAATTTAACCTGGAAGGAAGCACTAAAGCGCCGCCGCATCGCTCTTTTCGGTTAGACATGAAACAAGGATTAACTCGGAAGTCGAAACTATGCCAATAATTTTAGCTGTCCTGCATTTCCATATATCTCCATGTTCATCTTGTATTAGCAAGAAATTTACAAGCTGATAGTGAAGACTGATGTACATTTTCTTATCTTCACTCTTCACACATATAACTGGAGAATTTGCCAGAAGTATGTTTGGCCGTCAGAGCTTGAGGGAATGCTGGAGTGTAGAGTGTAACTCGTTCAGGGGAAAAGAAGCACTTCTTTAATATTTATGCTCTCATGTTGATTTGGGTTTCCAACAGCACTGTGTGTAAATTTATTGAGAATAAACCGAGAAACAAAAAAGGGTGACTTGGGTTTTTAAAGGCCTTTCCAGATATCAGTAATAAAATTAGTTATTCAAGTCACTCGGGGTGGATTTTTCCTTTAAAAGACCAGCCGCATCTCCTCGCTGCATTTTTAAAAAATCCTGACGTGTAGGTTTTAGGAGAAAGAACAAAGCAGTTCAAAGTGAGCATTTCGGGCCTTTTTACGACGTAGAGGAAAACCAGCGTGACCACATCGCTCTGGAGCTCGAGCTCGTCTCTGTACATGAACTCGCTCCCTCTTCTGGCCTCGGGCTGCGCTCCTGCTCCTGCTCCTGCTCCTGCTCCTGTTCCTGCTCCTGTTCCTGCTTCTGTTCCTGCTCCTGCTCGTGTTCCTACTCCTCCTCGTGTTCCTCCTCCTGTTCCTCCTCCTGTTCCTCCTCCTGTTCCTCCTCCTGTTCCTCCTCCTGTTCCTCCTCCTGTTCCTGCTCCTGTTCCTCCTCCTGTTCCTGCTCCTGTTCCTCCTCGTGTTCCTCCTCGTGTTCCTCCTCGTGTTCCTCCTCCTGTTCCTCCTCGTGTTCCTCCTCCTGTTCCTCCTCCTGTTCCTCCTCCTGTTCCTGTTCCTGCTCCTGCTCCTGTTCCTCCTCCTGTTCCTGTTCCTGCTCCTGCTCCTGTTCCTCCTCCGGCTCCTGTTCCTCCTCGTGTTCCTGTTCCTGCTCCTGCTCCTGTTCCTCCTCCTGTTCCTCCTCCGGCTCCTGTTCCTCCTCGTGTTCCTGTTCCTGCTCCTGTTCTGAGCCTCTTCGTTTGCTTTTCTCCATGGCTGGATGAGCTACACAGCGTGCGTCTATTAAATGAGCTGGAAGACCTGTTTGTTTTTCTGGAATTGATGTACATACTCTGCTGTTGGAGTCAATGAAAGGTCAGCACGTCCAACTCGAGCCATTTTGTCAGGTCATGCCTGTCTACTTAGTATTTTTAAACTTCAAACGTAAGCAGGAAAGCGCAGGAATCGCATTTTAAACCCAGCAACCGCTAACGAGCCCTCGGTGCTCCATTGCCCCCGGGGATATAAATGTGAGCCACACTGGACCGTTCCACGAGGACACCAAGACCTGTAACCATGGAGGCCAAAGTCTTGTATTAATAAGCAGAGTTTATGATGTGATAGCGGTTCGGTATCCAAGAAACAGTCCTCATTTGGCCGGCTTTTGTGTTTCCAAATCGAGGTCTAAAAATTCATCCTTTCTTGTTGACATAATGAAGTAAATCATCCATCGATATGTTTAGCAACTCAGTCCTCACATGTACAGCTCGGGCCAGAAGTAGAAATCATTAACACGGTAGTTTACAGAGTAGAGCTTTATGGAAAAAAAAAAAAAAAAGTTAGCAAGTTGCCTGCCTGCCAAGACAACTTTGCAGACGTTTGTAGCAAGTGAGTAATCGTATATGTCGTTCCTAAAAGCCAGAAAGAGTGCTGCCAGTCGGGTTCTGTCGTACGCAATGGGAAAAATGGCACTTTTCAGGATCAACAAACACATTATTATTTGTCAAATGGAATTGGAAACTTGGAGACTCGTCTAATATTCTATAGGGCAAACGTGGCCAAGTCTTTTTCATAGATCCCCTGTCTTAGCAAATCACCATTTCAAGACGTTCAAAATTCCTTCAACTCTAAATACTGGGATTTGGACTTCTCACGAATCGCTCGTGGAGACAAATTGCAAGCGACTTCCATCAAAAGCGGTTAAACCATAAAAGAAAATCATATTCGATTTCCTCACATTTTTCTCTTTAAACAGGCAGCTTTCATCATCGTCTCTAGTTCGGCTCTTTTCACTCTAAACATCGACAAAGACTAACAAAGACTCTTAAATGCTAAATTGACATTTTCTCTGGAACTCTTTCTTTGCAGGACAACTCTGATTATTTAAAAGCAGAATCCTGCAGAAGAGCGATTGTGTTCTACACACTCGTGAAGTCCCAACAGGCTTTTGAGTCTAAATGAGTCTGTAGTGTTGCATTGAATTAGCATTTTGCTTTCTGCATAGCAATCATGCACTTGAATTTTTCTAAACAGTCCACGTCCTATATTTTATCAATATAAAGTCTCCTGGATAAAACTTAAACCTGGATTATCAGTTGTTGCTTATAGGGTTGTTTTGTTGTACACATCATGTACACGCAGAAGAAAAAACTGACACATCAGCGTTCGTGGATGATCCCTGTAGCCCGTTGACGGATGAGGCTTCAGCACATTTCTGTGGGATGGTTTGACGAGCCTGACGGGACGATATAATTCATCTGCAAAATCCTGGACATCGAGGACCCCTGCTTTCAGAGTGAAGAGAGGCAGAACCATCCATTAGAATAAAATGACATGGAACAGTTTTTCTTCTCTGGAGGTTATTATACAGTACAAGGCTGTGCTTCACATACTTTCTGAAGGACATTTGGTGTACTTACGAAAAGTATGAAAACTGTGCACCAGAGAGCACACATTAACAAACATGTAGCTTGTTGCAAAGCACACAGGAAAACTGTTACTGGTCCTGAAATTTTGAGATCGTGACATGGAGGGGGAAAAAAAAATCCAATCAGATTGAAGTTATTGATTATAATTGACAAGCAGCCCACATTCAGAGTTTATTTGATACACTTTCCAAACTCACTCCAGCATGCCTGAAATACTCAGCAAGCACAAAAACTAGCATCTGTGTCCTTGGCACACGTCAAGATTTTCTGTTCCAACTTTCTGCAGACTGGAGCTGCATTAAAAAAAGACCGTGCATTCAAATCGATTTCTTTATCTAGGAGGTTATTGGTAATCAATTGATCGTGTTTTATGGAATCTAAGACTGAAGGTGAGCATGGAGGAATCTGTACCAGTGATGGCACCGATTTTTACTTCTTCTTTTTTCCACTGTTATTTGTGTGTGTGTGTGTGTGCGCGTTATTGATCTCAGGGCTGCGTGTACACATGGTGATATCTCCCGAGTAAAATAACACGAACCACATGGACCCGCTGGATTGAAATCTGTTTGTGATCAGGATAGAAAACTCTTCTCCTGCTTGAACAGTAACTCTGAAGGAGTTTAAGAGATCGATAAGTCGGACAGAGGAACCTCGGACATCCCAAGAGTGACGCGTGAGCGGTTTGTTAGAAATGCAGCGCTGCTCATCGCCCTGAAAACTAAATTTCATTTTTCAGAACTCTTCCAAGGCTTGTTTTCAATATCATATGTATAGGTACAGTACTGTATCACCTCTAACACACTCTGGATTTCTAACTGCATGCAGGTAGACTAGACACAGACAGGTAGACCCATTTTTTATTCCTAATTTAATAATAAGTTAAACCTCAAATCAATCAATCGAACTGAATTTACTACCAATCAATCATTTAGTATCCAACTCCATCTGTCACCAGAAAGCTCCCACACCAAGGCCACCAGCAGTCAGGGAGGGCCGAAGCATCAACCCTCATGCACATCTACATCTACTATACATCTAGGCATTTGGCAGATGTCCTTATCCAGAGCAACTTACATTGTTATCTCCTTATGCATCTGAGCGGTTGAGCGGTTAAGGGCCTTGCTCAAGGGCAACTTGGTGATTGTGTGATTTGAACCTGGGATCTTCCAAACCAAAGTCCAATGCCTTAACCACAGAGCTACCCCTGCCCACAGTTGATGCACCATTTGCTGGCGTAACGCACTCGGAGGACAGCACTGTCCCACCCTTCACTTCCCTTCCCACCTCACAGATGCCCATGATCGGCTTTAGAGCCGTGATTGATGTGAGAGCGCTAAATAAGCTTCCCATCGCACCCTGCTGAGAGAGCTCGGCCAATCAGCTCTCTCTAAACCTCCATAATGAGAGGCTACAGCATCACCCGGGAATCGAACTAGCGATTTAGAGGACTATAGAGCAAGGACTTTACTTTACACTGCGCCACTCGGGGGTCGTCATGGCTCCTTCTTATCTGAGCTGAATGCAGTTGATTTACGGGAACAGGCGCGCATTTCATTATTGCAATGACTATTTTCAAAATTTGTAAATAGTTTTGCAACTTTTCTTCACAGTTCAGTGTAATTGCCTATTTCATAAAATAGTCAAAAAAATAAAAGCCCAATTACAGTAAGTCCCTTCGAGTACCAGGTTTCAACACAGCAAAATGTTGAGTAACTCAACAGGGGCAAATACTTATGCAACCCACTGTGATTTATCTCTGAATACAAGCTGAAGTTCAGTCTTGCCAATTTCATCAAGCCCTTCTGCTTGTTTTTTTTTTCCCTCCCCATTTAAATCTGTAAGCTTTCCAACCCTTTAGTGGCAGGAAATATATATAATTTACAGTAGAGCTGGAACTTAAAACACTTCTTTATAGGCTGCATAAAAGGTAACGGTTCCAAGCTGATGTCTCTGAATATCTCCTCCAGCTTTACGGCTCCTTAGCCCTGATGTTTAAAGGCGAGCTCGTGAGATCTGGGAGAGCCATTACGAAACATCTGCTAGTCTTTGAGTGTGTGTGTGTGTGTGTGTATGAGAGAGATGTGGGGGCGTGTGGAAGGAAACAAGCTGACTGGAATCACTGGCAGCGTGCTTCTAATCAGATTTCTGCAGCGCTGAACCGATAACCTTGGGGTGGGATATCAATGTCAAAGATGGCGGGAGCTGAACAAACATTTCGCAAGGATCTGCCCGCAGGAGTAGACGGCCCAGAACGCAAACAATACGGCGCTACTCTGAGGTTAACCCGGAGCCTGATTGTGTGTGTGTGTGTGTGTGTGTGTGTGTGTGTGTGTGTGTGTGTGTGTGTGTGTGTGTGTGTGTGTGTGTGGAGCTGTGTGAGATGACTCAATACAATACACAACATACTGTAGTACACGCGTAGAAGATTTAAAGTCATTACAGTACAAGTGAAACGTCGTTGTTTCAGTATGATGCTGTTCACATGATTGAGTTTGATTGTGCAAACAGATTTTGTGCAATCGCTGACAGGCACGGCCCAGGAATCAGGCTTTCTAATTTTAGCATTCTGATATCAGTAAGAGATGTATTTGTATTAAAAACTGCAAGTTTCTGTCATTGCTAAACTGGTGATCTTCACTCAGACTGACGCGCCTGGATTCTGCCTCCTTTGCTGTGTCTAGGACTCACAGAGACACCACGCCTTATCAACTGGTACTGACAGGCCCGAGTCATTCCTCCCTTACTGAGCTTGGCAACCACATGGGTCACACCTCTTTTACTGGTACCAGCAGGCACAGACACGCCTCTTCTTTCACTGACTGGCACTGAGGCATGCCTACTTCATTGGGACCAACAAACTACTATACCTATATCTACACTGAACGGATCAGACCATACCTTTTTTTTTTTTTTTTTTTTGGAAAAAAAAGCAGGTCTCAAGACTGACGGGCTTTGAGGTGACGCATGCTTTATGCAGTCTAGCAGGCACAGTGGTCGTAATTTCTTTACTCAGACTGGCAGGCTTGAAGGCCACAGCATAGACTTGGACACATATGCCATACCCACTTTACTCCGACTGACAGGCATAAAAGCCACAGCACGGAATTAGACACATGGACCATGACTTCTTTACTTAGACTGGCAGGCATAAAGGCCAGAGCACAGACATGGACACATGGACTATAACATTGATACTCGGGTGTAAAGACCAAAACTTAGAGTTACAGGCAAGTAGACCATATCGTCATTATTTAGCCTGGCAGGCATAAAGACCACAGCATAGACTTGGACACAAGGACCGTAGCTACTTAACTCAAACTGGCACACCCAATCGGCATAGAGCTGATGTCTTCTTTACACAGACTGGCAGGCATAAAAGCTACAGGGTAGACTCAGACACGTGAACCATAACTTTTGTACTCAGACAAGCAAGTGTATAGACCAGGCAGAGAGAACATGCCTACATTATGTAGACTGGCAGGCATTAGGGCCATAGCGTAGACTTGGACACAAGGACCAAACAGTAGCTACTTAACTCAAACTGGCACACCCCAAGGCTACAAACACGACTTATAGGCAGAGACGGGATACCTATTTTACACAGACTTAGGCACAGAGCCGATGTCTTCTTTACTCAGACTGGAAGGTATAAAATCCACAGGGTAGACTTGGACAAATGGACCATAACTCCTTTACCTAGACTGGTAGGCATAAATGCCACAAATTAGACTTACAGGCAGAGACACCAGACCTACTTTACTCAAAGTGTCAGGCATAAAGGCCACATCATGGACTTGGACACATGGACCTGGCTACTTAACTCAAACTGGCACATCCAAAGGCCACAAACTTGACTTACAGGCATACATACTTTACACAGACTGGAAGGCATAAAGGCCAAAGCTTAGACTTATAGGCACAGAGCCAATGTTTATATAAGATTATAAAAGCCACAGAGTAGAATTGGACACATGGACCATAACTTCTTTACGAAGACTGGCAGGCATAAAGGCCACAAGGTAGACTTGCGCACAGGCAGAACGTACCTACTTTACACAGACTGGCATAAAAGCTACAGGGTAGACTCAGACACATGGACCATAACTTATAGCTGAAAGACCATACCTACGTTACTTAGACAGGCCACAGCGTAGATTTGGACACAAGGACCATAGCTACTTAACTCAAACTGGCACACCCAACGGCTATAAAGTAGACTTACAGGCAGAGAAAGCATATCTACTTTACACAGACTGGCAGGCATAAAGGTTACAGCTTAGACTTATAGGCATGGAGCCGATGTCTTCTTTACAGTGATTGGCAGTTATAAAAGCCACAGGGTAGACTTGGACACATGCAGCATAACTTTAAAGGCCACAGCGTAAACTTACAGGCACATGAGCCATGTCTTCTTTATACAGTCTGGCAGGCATAAACATCCCAACTTGGATCTACAGGCAGAGAGACCATACCTACTTAAAGGTGCCAGCTTAGACTTACAGGCACTTGGGCCATACCTTGTTTATTCTAATTGGCAAGCAAAGAGGCCACACATCCTTGACTTAGACTGGCAGGCACAGGGACTACACCTTCTGTCACTGGGACAAATAAACCCTGAGGCCACTCCACCTTTGCTAGGATTAGCAAACTCATAATCCACGCTCTGTTTACTCCGCCCAAGGCACGTGTATCCATGTAATAATGACCGTGTCCCACAGAATCCTAATGCATGACTCTGACTCATATATTTCGAGACCCTAGCTTGTGTGTGGGCGTCGTTGTGGTTTTAGCACTTTCTTTCTCCAAATTCAATTGTATTTTAGTGGCTTATATGATCGCTCCAGTTCATGTGTCAGTGCTGACCTTTTACAGGCCTGTCTCTGGCTTACCATACTGAGAGAAAGACAGAGGACAGAGCCGGAGTCACTGAGTAAGAGCGTGTGCGAGAGTGTACACAGTCTGACCGCACTCCACGCTACTGTGGCAGTCCTGTGATTTTGACCAGAGGCCTGGCTGCAGATCTGTTACCAAAGAAACCAGATCCTCGTCTCATCAGTCTCCCTCTGGTTTGTGTTACGCTCGTCTGCTTTTCCTAGAAGCGCTGTGAGGAGTGTCTCGTGTATTCGACGCAAAGCTTTTTGAGCTGCTGAGCTTCGCTGCTACCCTAAACTCCGATCCAGACTGCAGGTGTGTCCCTCCTGACAGATTGTGACTGAACGCTCGAGCCAAAGCACGGACGAACTATCGTCTAGCTGGTTTTTAAATTCTGTCTGAACGGAAAGAGAAGAGCATCACTTTCCAGACAGAGTAACCCTTCGCCCATCTCTTAAGTGCCTACGTGTGTTTGTGTGTGTGTGAGAGGATGGCGAATTACTGGGCACTCGGTGCTGAGTGATAGGAGTGTGGGTTGATGCTACCACTCAGACTCGTGCCATGTTGCTCTTGGCTCAGGCCGTGTGGAAACGTCGATGCCGCTCCTACATTCCAGCGATCCCCCTCTCGGTTTCTCACACCCGCAGGCACATGGGACGATTCCCCGTTGTGTGTCTGGGAAAAGCAGGATCCCGATGGGAATGCCGTCGCACTTCTTGATTTATCTTGTGCTGATTTTCCTCTTTGCAGCGCATGTTCACAGTGCCGAGGATCCGGATCAGAAGACATATTTCACAACAGAGCTTTGGCACACGTGTGTGTATATGGCTTCAACTCGTATTGATCGCGGGCCAAATAATATCTGGGCTGAAACCTTGCACACCTAAAGTACTACCAAGAAGGAATTCCTCACTGGAATAGATCTCATATGTATGAGGCGGTGAAATGACTCGATCTGGGTGCACTCGTTTCTTGAAGCTTTTTAGATCGTAGATGATCTGGGAATTACACGAACTCGTACATCAATGAATGTATTGGTACATTGTTATCAGGAGCATGCAATAACATCCCTGTATGTCGTATGCGACGCTTAGAAAAATGTTTGTGTAAATTTACTTCGTAGGAGTCTGAATCTTAACTGTACAGTACATACAGAAAGTGTCTCAGGTGTAGGTAAAGGTCTATAAATGAGGAACATGTTTGCATTACAGGTTTCTTCTCCAGTTCTGGAACATACAGTACAGACCAAAGGTTTGGAGACATCGTCTTGTTCAAAGAGTTTTCTTTCTTGTGTTCTTTCTTGTGTTCTTTCTTGTGTTCTTTAGCCCAAACGCGTCTCTTCTGCTTGTCGCCTGTCCTTAGCAGTGGTTTCCTAGCAGATCTTCTAGCATGAAGGTCTGATTCACACAGTCTCCTCTTAAAAGTTGTTCTAGAGATGTGTCTGCTGCTAGAACTCTGTGTGGCATTGACCTGCTCTCTGATCTGAGCTGCTGTTAACCGCCGATTTCTGAGGCTGGTGACTCGGATGAACTTCTCCTCCGCAGCAGAGGTGACTCTTG
>QMIH01000002.1:457725-532595 GCA_003987875.1 Clarias batrachus | reverse complement strand
GAGAGAGAGGGTGGAGTGAGTGAGAGAGAGGGTGGAGTGAGTGAGAGAGAGGGTGGAGTGAGTGAGAGAGAGGGTGGAGTGAGTGAGAGAGAGGGTGGAGTGAGTGAGAGAGTGGGTGGAGTGAGAGAGAGGGTGGAGTGAGTGAGATTGTGGTGTGGGCTAGTGAGTGGAGGGAGTGACTGAGTGGAGGGGGTGAGATAGTGAGTGGAGTGAGAGAGTGGAGGGGGTGAGATAGTGAGTGGAGTGAGAGAGTGGAGTGAGATAGTGAGTGGAGGGAGTGACTGAGTGGAGGAGGTGAGTGGAGTGAGTGTAGTAAGTAAGTGACTGAGTGAATGATGAGTGTATTCAACTCACAGCTTGAACAAGCCGATTAGATTTCCCCCTCATGTGACCTCATATTAGGGGAAACCCTCCCCCAGCTTGTTACTCCGCTCTATTGTCTTCCGGGGGGCGTGGCTCAGCAGTAGCTCATTTACCTAAATGCTGATGCATGACATTTGGAGGAGGCGTGAAACAGAGCGAGTTTGTGGCATGTATTGAGCGATGCGTTCAGCACCGTGCAAGAGTCTTCACGCATGCAAATAACTAGTGTAGAGCAAAGAACGGTTTAATATATATTTATATATATATATATATATGTGTGTGTGTGTGTGTTGCTATATTGGGAGAAAAAAATGATAAAAAGCAGTCGATAGTAATTAATGAAACAAAGCCAATTGCTTTGCTTAAAACCGTCTCATAGGAATCATAAGAAATATAATTATATATTAGGTTTAGTTATATAAGGAAATTAGCTGCTTAGTTTTACTGAAGCCGCCGCAGTCCTTCTCAGCATTTTGTCGCATTTTGCCTGCTTGTTTTTTTCCTGCAGCGAAACCCAGAAGCTTTATTTCTTTTTTCTTTCTTTTTTCTTCTTTTTTGCCTGCAGTGGTCTTTTACATAATATACTGCGTTCATTTCTGGCCTGCAGATATTTCAGTGTAAGATTAACAATCTTTTTGCTGGAATACTAATGTTTGGAAATCAGATGTTTTTTAATTAATAATGATGTCATAAAATAAACATGTATAACAAAGTAAAAAAGAACACAGGGTGCCTAAGACGTTTGCATAGTACTTTATATTTCAGCTGGAGCTTAAACAAACAAATATTGCGGCAGCTCTGAGACTGGTGTTAACTTAATAACGTAGGATACGGGACCTTTACAGTTAATCCAGGGTTTTATTCTTTTTTTAGGTTACATAATGATAATATAAAAAGTCGTGATACAACAATGGGTTTAATTGTTGTAATATAAACATGTCACATGCAAAGTGTTGAAACATGATCAGGGTTCAAAAGAATACAGTATACAGAGCAAGTGTGTGTGTGTGTGTGTGTCACTGTGGTCAGTAAAAGGACAGCTGTCCTGGCTTATGTTTAAACCTCCGCGTGTGTTCCTGCTTATGGTTACCATAACAAACCTTTCCCAGTATCTCATGCAGCAGCTGATCGGTCGACGTGTGCAGCCTGCGATCGCGCTTTAATCCTCCCCAAAGCCGACGTAGAGTCCGAGGCCTTTGAAACTAATAACTCGGTCGCTAACATGAAACGTTTCTGATTGAGTTCTATCTGTGGTGAAAGTCCAGCTAATGACTGCGCTCTCTCTCTCTCTCTCTCTCTCTCTCTCTTTCTTTCCACAGTGATGCTGTAGAGGATTTCCATGCGAACACTCATGCCACATCCATGGTTAAAACCATGACCAAAGGGTCACGCACTGGGAACGGAGTCCCTCCACCTGCCACTGGGCCCGCAAAGAGCTGGCAGGCCGGAAACACCTCAGGTGAGTTAGAGACCGAGTTATGACGCAACGGCTTTTGTATCAGATAAATATACCATAATTACGGACATAATCCTAGCGCAATTAAATAATTGTCGGAGCAGTAAGTATTCGGCACAATGAAATTAATCGTTAATTATAATAAGTGTTGGGTGTGTCAAGGAAAGGTTTATACAGAGTCAGTCGAACAGTCCTTTGATCTCTCCTTTTTTTTTTTTGGTAAAACAAGCTGGTCACGTTTCTAAAGTAGGAAATCTAAATGTATCACAATTTCCCTTTTTGCCCTGTAGGTGGCAACCTCGTGCTTCTGAACGTACGGTACGCGTCAGCAGCGTTTATCACCACAGAACACTTGCTATGCTGTGGTTTTTTTTTTTTTTTTTTTAGAGCTCCGAGTTCACAGTGCCAATAAAAACAGAGTGATATTTCCCTAAATGAGCTCAAATGATACGCGTTAACGGTCACGCTGTCAAATCGGGTGTGAAATTGAAACTGCATCTTTTTTTGCTACGTGAACGAGCGCCTGCTCAACAAAGACGTTTTTTCGGGTTCGTATCTCGACCCAGAGTGCCCGAGGCCCTGTGCCAGCGGCTAAATATTTACTCGGGGGACTGGATGATCTTATTATCGTGTTCACTGCGTTCCACAGCGTACCTACAACCCAGCAGTTTCGCTCTGTAGGCGCAAGTGGGTGGGGGGTGGCAACTGTACCAAGTTAAAAAAATTTTTTTTAAATTTAGACCGAGATGCTGACGGGGATCCTAGAAGAACAGGTCTCCCTTTCTGTGAAAATATACATGTCCGCATATCGCCTGTCTCTAAAACAAACACTCAGGGCCTGGTTGGAGCTCGTGGCGTCGTCTTTGTCTTTGCGTGTGCGTCTTCGCTGTGTGGCTGAGGACCTTAAGATTTCCATTCGTCTAGTCCAGTCTGGAGCATCCAAGTGGTGAAATTCTGATGAGGTGCATTGCGAGGGTAGCTGCTAGTATAGACAGTGAGGTATAATTACAGTATGTGGTGCAGAAGGTCATCAGTTAGACTGAGATTCCAAAGCTAGGACAAGAGGGGGGTTGATGGAGAAGATCCCTCCAATCAGACTGAGTGATTCCAGACTGCGGGCAATCAGGATGAACCGTCCACCAGCTGGGAGATTAGTAACGTTCAGCACGCAAGACGGTGGAGCAGGAAGAGTCCGGTAGTCTGAAAAGAAAAGAAAAAAAAAAAAAGCATCTGGACCTCATTTCTTTTCTCTAAGCGACCTGTGAGCACGTGTGACATCATCAGCGTTCAAGCAGCCGTGTTCTGCTCACGGGTTTCCACTGCCGTTATTCAGCACCAGCAGGGAGGTCTGATGGAGATGAAGCGGGCTCGAGCGTGTACTGTACAGCATGCGAAACAGCACAAAAGTTCCGCTCCAGGAAGATCGCTTCATGAGTCATATGGCACACGATGTCAAAATAGTACACGTACAGTACAGCCGTGTCTCGTGTTTTGAGGACGGAGCAAATTAGGAGGAGGAGCTCACTTTATTCAACTTTAGCCTCAGGATGTTGCAAGGCGTGCACCAGAAGGAAGTAGAAGAACTGCATTATGCGTAACCAGGGGTTCGTCCTTGGACCGCGCTTCCACTGCAGTATGTTCCCACGTCCAGACTGATAACTGGAAGGTGTAGAGTGGTGCGTCTCACAAAGTGTAGAAAGGGACTTTTTCAAAGTTTCCGATTCACCCGTGCCAAGTTGTCGTATTCAAATCTGTACTGAGCGTTCGGACTGATTTTATTAAGTTACAGTCATCGTTACTCAGTCTTCAGAAAGTAAAAATACACAGCCAGGAAGTATTCATATCAAGATGATAGTAGCGTTGCGTCTTATATTATATGGACAACGTAAAGGGACAGTGACTGGAGAAACGGGTATATTAAAAAAAAAGAAAACATTTACCTCAGATGTGTTGGTAAAAAGGTTTGTTTATACATATAATAAAACTGGAAAGTTGGGGTGTCTACATTGAAAAGATATTTGTGAAAAAATTTGTGGTGACGTAAGATGAGAAATAAAACAACAGATCAAGATGGTTTTTGGAATTTTTATTCGTCTGTTTGTGCACGCATCACGTCAAAACTACTGACGGAATTTTAATGGGGTTTTCACAGGTGCTCTTGGTTCGAACTTGAGGTAACATATCCTGCAGGCTTAGTTTCATCGCAGTCGGCCTACGGGAAAAGAAGACTTTGAAAGTTTGAAATTTAAATGAAAAACACCCTTGAAAAAAATCATTACTTCATCTTAAAATTCAACAGATGGCGCTGTACATTTTTAATACACACTTGTGTATGAGTGTGCTGCTGAAATCTACTTCATAAACACGATCTCGCACCTTCATTCCGCGCACTTCATGGCAACACGCAAAAGATTTTAGTTGGATCTAAAATTCAGCAGATGGCGCTGTATATTTTTGTAAAACGTGTTTGAGTGTGCGATTAAATTTCACACGAACAAAGCAGCACAACTAGTCACAAATAAATAGTTTCTGCTCTAATTCTTGTTGGCTGCATACTGAATCTCCACCGTGTTAACAAACATCAACTCAAATCCTAAACAGATGCTTGAAGTGAAAACGACAGAAGTCAGATTTTTATTTATTTTTTTAATCTTAGCTTAACTTTGACAAATTTTTTAGCTAATAGTAAAACTACTATGAGCTAATAGTTTATGCTAAGCAGTATGTTCTCTGCAGCTGCAGGCTGGATTTTATTTACTTTGGTATTCGAGAGACACTCAATGCTCTGAGGATCGCAGCAAAGCCTGTGAGAGACGACACATTTCACACATTTCATTTGTATCTCTTGGAACGTAAGACGGAACCCGTAGAGCGTCAGGATGGGAATTTTAGCCTGCGCTAGTCAGTGTGAGCTGTGTCCTTAGCAGGACGTCTCTCGTCCTCGTCAGATGAGATCTGTGGACACATCAGGGAGATGTCTATCAGCTGCAGATGAAGACCCCGAGACTGTGATTCTCCTCTCTTGCCTTGCTGCCTCGACGGCGCCACTGGTGCAGGTGTTACTTTAGCACCAGGATGACTGACACGCCGCGTTTTGTTGCGATTTGTTCCCATTTTCCGTTTGAGTGAGATCCGCTCTTTGGACTCGTCTCACAACCCCGCGAGTACACAGCGCTCTGTTGACGGTCCGTTCTCTCGGCCAGGAGGAAATCCCAGGGCTTTGATTCCTGCGCCGGACTGAAAGGCTGCCTCTGTGCCTCCCTCAGCGGCGTGGCGACCTCTGACCTCCCCCTGCCATGGTCTGAGAGAAGGAGAGGATTGTCCTTCTCCTCTCTGAACAGGGTGATTATTTTGCCAGGTGTCTCCTCTAACTCTGGGAATGTTGTTTTTTTTTTTTTTCCTCCCTTTCCCCTGAATTTGGGTAAACCGATCCTTTGTTTTGGACCCGGGCGGTGTGGATGTCCCGGACACAGATGGCCCCTGTCGTCCGAGGCCCTCCGATGAACCCGCTGAAGAAGCAGGGACCGAAGATTTATCTTTAACGAGGGGGCTCGGTCACGCTGCACAGCCATGCACAATATTACCCGATCTTATTACCTCGTCCGTGGCACTGCCACGCAGCTTTGTGCGCAGTAATTTAGACACTGTTGTGGGTCAGGTTCACATCATGGTCAGCCAGATTACAATCTTGTCTCTCTCTCTCTTTTCTTTTCTTTGATTAGGACTTCCTAAAGCAGGTGTGCCAGCGATGCATACAGGACGGGTGACTGGCGGAGTGCCAAAGGGTCCTGACCGCCCCGCGCCCCAGGCTCACCCCAAAGACCAGGACTCACTCGTGCAGAGAGCAGAACACATCCCTGCTGGAACCCGCACTCCCATGTGTGGTCACTGCAACATGGTCATCAGGTCAGCATTTCCTTTTTGGCAGACTCGTGTTGTTTTAACACATTTGTTGCCTTGAAATTCCTTCAGAGCCGCATAAATCTCCTCGCATCTCTGGAGCTTGACAGGCAGTGGTGTAAGAAAAAAAAAAAAGGTATATATGTTTTTAATATAAGCTGGGAAAACCGGACCACCACTAAGCAGTGACACTGACGTGATATAGTAGCATGTGTGGTGCTATATTTGTAAGCGACAACTATTTATTAATATTTTTTTTTATTAAAGTGTAGAAAAAAAATTAATTGCCGGTTTAAACGCCAAAGTGTTAAATTTGGCAATGTGTTATCTTTTATGAAATGTTACACGTAGTGGAGACGTGTCTGAAGGGATCTTTTTATTATTATTATTATTTTTATTATTATTATTATTTTTAATCCAAAAAGACAAAAAAAAGAAGAAACAAACAAAGCAGCAGCAATAAAATAAAACAGTTGTTTAACCAAGTTTAAAGACGGCATACGGCTGTTGAGTTACAGTAGGTAAACTAAAGACGAAGTTTGTTGGTGGAGGGGGCGTGGTCAAGCATTGCACGCGAGAATCAGGTGGGAAAGAGCGCAACCACACAAGGAGAATGTAGCTAGTCTGTGTGTTTGTGTGAGCCGGGTGGGGGAAAGAGGAGAGTGTGTGTGCGTGCGTGTGTGTGTGTGTGTGTGGGACTTCTTGCTTTCTTTCCCTTTCTTGCCCACTTGATCCCCCTTCTCATCCCTTACTGTGACGGTCGACCACGCCCCCTCCGAGGTTTGTGGTTGTGAAGGTGGAACTCCGGAGAGTTCTTAAGGTGACATTTGTATTGCGAAACGGATTTTTCCACAGGAAATAATGTAACTGCAGATAATCTGTTCCAGCCATCCAAAAATATTAGCTTCCAACACTATAATCATATTTTTTCCATCTAAAAACAATCCAAACATTTGAAAAGACATGTGAATGAAGTCAAATATATAATAAATAGACACTAAACTTCATTTAACCTTAATTTATGAATCCTCCTGGCACCAGCTGATTTAAAACCTAAACTCATCTGAAACGGTCGCTTGTATCCTGAAAATCCTCCAAGGCAAATTTCTGCCAATATTTTAGTGCTTAAGGTGAGAATTCTCGAGGCCGTGGTGTCCGTACGGTATGCCGAGGTACCGCTGTATTTTTATTTTGGTCATTGATTTTAGTCGACTATGTTGAATGCTTGATTCTCTCTTAAACTGAAAAAATAAACATTTGCTACAGACAGGTAGGCCACCATGTCTTAACTGGGACCCGATTCTGCAAAATTGACTTTCTACACATTCTCAGACGTACAGATGGATCTTCAGTGCGTGTACCAAACCAAAAGTGAGAGGGTGAAAAAAACATTGCCTGCTTTTTAACCTTTTTCCCATTTTTTGTATTAGATTTTTTCCCCTATTGTGACCTCATATTAGAACGTATCCTTCCCCAGCTTGTTGCTCAGCTCTGCTGTCTCCAGCTAGTCTGCTGTTGTGGCTCCACAGTACTGTAACTCTTATTTACTACAATATCAGACACAGTTTTGGGGACCCTTGAGACCTGTGGTAATTTATTTTAAAAAATTAGAAAAATTAGAAAATTAGTACGTCTGTACACCAGTTTCCGTCATGTGTGTCACATTTTTCCGCGATGCACATAGTCACATTTTGGCACCTCGATGAATCATGTCCTAGTGTACAGTACGGTACAGCTACACCCCTGATATATTCTCGTTCCCTGACAGAATGTTTGCGCTGCTAACCACTTGTCCATGGTGCGGTCTGTTGACCCATTACGCTAAATGAAAGAAGTGTGGTGTGACGCTATGACAAGGCCAAGCCGGACTCGGTGCGACTGGAACATGTGGTCCGAGCTTCAATCTACGCAAGAAAGTAATTGCGGATTAATATGGCGTGACGGCGAGCCAGAGTCAGTCAGGGCCGATCGAGGTGTATCGGAGCAGGATGAGCGTTCACTGCACTCACCCTAGGCTTGTTATCATTCAGTAGTTCGGAGGAAAGCGCCGCAAAGCCCAGGAGCTGGTTTACGTTACACCGCCGCGACCCGGGGATAGACTCGCAGACTCCTGGCAAAAAGTGGCCGTGACATCCAAGCTCGAGGGCTCTGTTTTCGGCATTCGATACGCTCCGAGCCCTTTGTTTTCCCTCTCAGCTAATCATCTGATTTGTAACTCGCTTCCCCGCTGACAGAGTTGAAATTTGCTCCTTGCATTGTTTCAACACATATCGACACCGTGCCTCGAGGTCCGTAGATGTCTGTTTTCACAGTTTGCTCATAGATACGGTTTGTACGAACCATGATTTTTGGAATTCTTTACATACCTGTAATACAAAAACTATATATGAATAATGAAATAATAATAAAATCTGAAATAATTATACGGAATAAATAATAAAAAGTAAATCATGAAGTCATTGTGTGAAATAAAAAGGGAATAATTAAAATGCAATGTTTTTGTTTTTCCTTATTTCATTAGTGATGTATTCTCTGCTGAAGCAACGCAATGCCGCTACTCAATTCTGTCAGCAGCATCCGTCGATACCAGTGTGTGGACTGCATCAACTAAACCACAGTCATGACTAATCAATACTAGTGTCAGTAATCCCAGCTCAAGTTCTATATGAACAGACAACAACAGGACTTGTGCTTTCACATACTGTACACGCTGCATCGGGGGGAAAAAAACCCTGATCTCTTATCGCTTTCCTTATACTGTATATTTTATTTTAAATAATTCAGAGAAGCAGCTCAGAATAACAACACAGGAACAACCACCGAATCAACCATCAGGCCTTATGGACAAATAAATAAATACAATTAATATCATTTTATTACTTTTTAAAAAAAAACATTTCATGTTCTCCATTGTTTATCCATTACTGCAATTATTACGGCACACAATGTAAGGAACGGAGCTCTTAGTGGTGAGCGGTTATACAGTAGGAAAATAATCCGTAATGACGCGGTGTGATGTGTCCCGGCGCAAGTCTAATTACTTTGATCATCATTAGTACAATAACTCTAACAGCACGTCCAAATGTGTTTTTAGTCCTCTTAGCGATTTACCGACAGATTCACTATTTATTATTTATTAATTCATTATGAAAGTAGATGTAGAGCACTTACTGTTATAAAGTGCTGACGCTGGAGACTCCTTCCATATTTGTTATATAAATCTCTCCTTGTATAAAGACTCGCCTTTTCAGTTATTCTTTCTTGTTGTTAAATAGCAACACGTTTAAAAGCCTTATTTTAATCATTATTACTAATATAAGTTTATGTGGATCATCCACTAGATAAGTACTACTGAAGATCGATCAGCGCTAATAAAACAGTTCTGATCGATCAAAATCAATCGTTTAATGGTGGTATTGATTGATTAATTAAATATTTATTAGAGATGGAGACAGAAATGGATTCAGTTATGTTTCATGACTCTAAAATCGATTTAGAAAATTTGTTTTAAATTTATATATGTTTGCATATGTGTTTAAGATCAATGTAAAATTGAAGATGAACCTGCGATCATTTGACGTGCTGATTCTGCATATGTGCACCCACCTTACAAAAGGATGTGACCACTATAATAATTTCTCTCTCTCTCTCTCTCTCTCTCTCTCTCTCTCTCTCTGTATGTTAGGGGTCCGTTCCTGGTGGCTATGGGGAAATCGTGGCACCCGGAGGAGTTTAACTGCGCCCACTGCCGCAGCTCTCTGGCCGAGGTTGGCTTCGTTGAGGAGCGCGGCTCTGTGTACTGCGAGCATTGCTACGAGCAGTTTTTGGCCCCCACGTGCTGCCGTTGCCAGCAGAAGATCCTCGGGGTAAGGGACTCGACCGAAAGCTAAAAACCCAGCTCGACCGCCTGCATTTCAGGAAATCTGTCTATTACCGGATCTCACAAGGGAGCAGGTCTAATCTAAAGGAGATAGCAAAGTGTTTGAACTCGGACTTGGCATCGTTTCATGATTCTCTGTTGGTCTGGTGTTCCCAGCCTCTCAGCGCCGGGGCCTGTGGGAAAAAAAGCGCTTTAATCAGGATCATAAGGGCTTGCGAGGCCAAAGGAGGGCGGGCTGGCAGTCGCGTCTCCGATGTGTGACAATTAGCGCCGGTCGTGGCTCTGAGGCATCAAACGGGCAGCGGCGGCGCTGGGGAGGTCAGTGCCACGGAGAGAGGCGATGAAGCGGAAGGGGTGGGGGTGTGGTGGTGGTGGTGGTGGAGGTTGTCGCTTTGCTAATGAGCGGCTAGGCTAGGGCTCGTCTGGAACATGAAGGCACCGTCTTGTTTACGGCTCGTCTTAAGATCCTGTTTAGTTGTTCAGAGTGTCTCAAGGTCCTTTCGAAGGGATGGTGTGATTTTTGTTTTTTCTTGGTTGCCATGACGATTTCCTTCATATTGATCTCCTAGACTTTTTTTTCTTTCTTTTTTTTCTCATTTGAGTGTCTTCTGGTCTTGTGAGCTAGACGTAATTAAGATAGGAAATGATGTATTTTTATTTTTATGTTTAAACCTCTGAAGATGAGGCACAGCAGAACTAGTAGTTAGAGATGAACTTATACAAGCCTCAAATGCAGTTAAGCGAGAGTGAGTGCTGTTGTACTGGATATCAGCATGGCTTTGATGCGGTTGTAGGAACAGTGATGCAGCCTACAGAGTACTGAAGGTTTCCCAGCCGTGCTGATATTGAACACTACAAGCACAACTTTGAATGTGATATTGCTATTATACACCAGGTGGCGTAGGGTTTAGCACCGTCACCTTGTACCGCCAGGGTCTGGGTTCAATTCCCGGCCAGATGATTCCCGTCTCTGTGTGCATGGAGTTTGCATGCTCTCCCCGTGCTTGGTGGGTTTCCTCCAGGTAATCTGGTTTCCTCCGGATTGGTGTTCCCAGATTTCCTGTAGTGTGTGAATGAGTGTGTTCCCTGCGATGGATTGGCACCCTGTCCAGGGTGTGCCCCGCCTTGTGTTCTAAGATTACTGAGGGAGTGACACCAGTTCTACACCTTTTTTTTTTGTTTGTTGCTCCACCAACGTGCATCTTCCCGCAACTGGTGGACCTAACTCACCGCGACTGAGAGTTAGTGAAAGTAGTTTTAAATTCTAATTAACCCAAAAGCGTGGAGGTGGTGAACGGTCGCGAGAATCTTTGAGATTTACTTAGATTTAGAAGCGATGACATAATGTTATCAGATCTCAGTGTCTCAAATGTGCGTTTTGGCAGACAGCTGCGCTCACCACTCTTTCCTAAAAGTCCTAAAGACTTTACAGACCTACTTACACCCATGCGGGGTTGATTAACGATTATTGGATTATGATGCATGAATTATCATGGTGACATACAAAGTTCAGTGTTCGAGTGCTGTTATGCTCTTTATCAGCACTCATGGAATGCTTCTCCAATCAGATTACTGGGTCGTATAGCTTTAGTGTATATTACACTTGGGGTTGAATTGATCATTGCTTAACGAGTAATAACACAAACATGTATTACGCACGCAGGTTAAGTAGAGAACATAATACTGGTAATAAAAAATGGGAAAAAAAAACTCATTTGTCCTGTTTTTTTTTTTTTTTTCCGTTACAGGAAGTCATCAATGCCCTGAAGCAAACCTGGCATGTGTATTGCTTCCTGTGCAGCTCCTGCCAGCAGCCCATTCGCAACAACACCTTCCACCTCGAGGACGGACAGCCCTACTGCGAGAGGGGTGAGAGTCCATAGACCCCACACACACACCCACACACACACCCACACGCACGCACGCAAAAACACAGTTACACCCTTCCCATCTTCACGGGCACACCCAGACAGGCCCGGCCCGCACAACTGGTGTTAGTTACAGCCCAGTAATTGAGTAATCTGCGCTCGTTAAACAGTCATTAAACAGTCAGTGACCTTTACAGGTTATTGGAGAGCCATTAAAAGTCATAGGAGGTTTATAGCCCTTTAATGGCGCTCTGATTACTATTGCTATTTACGGTCGACATCGGATCGTGAGGTGACTGTAAATCACACCGCGTCTTGTTTACGTGTCTTCCTCTTTCCCGCCAGACTATTACAATCTTTTCGGGACGAGCTGCCACGGCTGCGACTTCCCCATCGAGGCAGGGGACAAATTCCTCGAGGCCCTGGGCTTCACCTGGCACGATACCTGCTTCGTGTGTTCGGTAAGAGGATGAGCAGGACACACTGATGACAAGTGACGATTATTCTGAGACACCGAAGAGTTTTATTCTTTCTTTATTCTATTTTTAATGTTGTTTCCAGCGTGTAACCTTTTCTTTTGTTCTTTTGTCCTCCAGGTGTGCAGCACCAGTCTAGAGGGTCAGACTTTCTTCTCCAAAAAGGACAAGCCCCTGTGCAAGAAGCATGCGCACAATGTGATGATGTGATCGGCAAGAAAAGTGGACAATGGGTTGAATTATAAAAGAAAATAACTAAAATAAAAATCAGCTTTTAGTGTTTATTATATGAGAGTGATTTTAAGGTATTGATAAAGACGTTACTGGGAAAAGTGGTTAGTTCTCTGATACGCTGACGGTTGGGGAAACCTACCGTATGCCGCTTATCTTTCTGTTTTGTATGTTTGCCCTTGTGGAACGTTATGAAATAAAGTATTGATGAGAATCATGTTGCTTCCGAAGACAGTAATATATCATTTGCTATTTGCTACAGTATGTACGAGGCCGGGATTGAAAGTACTGCAAAAGTCGGAGGTAAACTTTATTACCTGACGTACAGTAGGTTGTCCAAAGTGCCCATGTTGGTAGTTATTATATTGTCCATGTTACTCGTCCTCTGTACGAAAGTATGACTCTAAGTCTCCGTACATTTGCGCCAATGTCGAACCCAACTCCTGAATCCCGTTTGTTGCCGTTGACGGTCTCCCATCTCGCTACAGACTAATTTACAGAGACGAGACCATTGACAAGAGCGATGCGCACAGATGATGAAGTTTAAAGAAGGGGAAACCAGTATCGAAGACAAACCACACAGTGGGAGTCCATCAACTGTGATAAACGGAGAGCTGGGTCCCCAACGCTAGTGCAAATGCATGTCTTGTGATGCTAAGTAGCACCTTCGTGTAGAATTTAGTGCGATTTGAGCCTCTTACTGTACTGTGCAAAAGTTTTACACATCCTGGGTTTTTAATACAAACTTTCAAAGTTTTTTCTTTGTTATTGCTTTAGTACAAAAATAATTTAGATTTACAAACCTCAGTATTAAAGCATTATATATTTATATGCCTGAAAAGAAAAGCAGCACATTGTATTAGCGACCACTTTTCAGTCGAAAACAAAATGGAAGGTGCCGGAAAAAAAAAGAAAAAGGTGTAAAAGTCAATTCTCAGAAGAGCTGAGTGTGGTTCTGCAGGACACTCAGTAAAACTCGTTCCTGAGTCCTCAAAGCATCTTCACGCCAAATACTGACTTCATTCATTACTGTTTTTTTTAATATAAAGAATTTTAAAAAACTAAGATTTTTAAGGCGTACTTACATTTATTCGACTTTAGCTCAATATTGTAAGGTCAATCCATTAAAACAAACAAACAAACAAACAAACAAACAGAGGCACCCCATTTTTGCACTACTTTCAGTACAGTCTTTGTATATTATCTGTCCTGTTCAGTCGACATACTGACGAGGGCTGTTTTTTTTTTTTTTTTAAATGTCTGTCCTCATGGGGTTTCCTTATAGTTTTCTATTTTGAATACTTTCTTATAATGATATGTTTATTAAAATATATAAATACTATATATATAGAGTCAGTGTGGCAGAGTGAAGTCAGATTGTTTTTTTTTTTTTTTTTTTTTAAGAAATCTGAACTTCACTGAAACTAAATTGCAAAGAAGTTTATTCACGTGTTCTGGACCTTTTCTCCCAGGCTTCAGTAATTTTTTTTTCTTCTTCTGATCAGCTCTTAGCATGCTGTAGGTGTTTATTCAGGGCTCCTTGTTTGACTAATCTCTCTCTCTCTCTCTCTTGTGCTACTCCGTGCTCTGGAACGTTTCCACTGTATATTTATTTACCCGGGTTCCTGATGGCTCCGCACATATCTCACATACTTTCACAGAGTGTCAGGAGGAAAATTGCTTTAACGGTTAACAGCCATGTTTTACAGTATATAAGGTGCGTTTTCAAGGTGCGTTTTCGAGCTGTGTGTTAAGTCCGGCGCACGGCCGCTCGTCAGTGTATCACATCAGCTACAACGAGCACGGAAGATTTCTTAAGATGAAACATTTCATTTTTATAAGCTCTAGTGTGCACTCTGGTGTTATTTAATTATCTTTTTTTCCCCTCCCTTCCATCTGTTATGCTATAAAATGGGGAAATAAACACTGTCCTTATTAAGCTCTCAGCCTCAAGCAGTAGTAAAGATTGAAATCAATTCTGTTATAATGAATGGTGTTTAAAAAAAAAGATAAAACCAAAAATGGTTCTTTTCTGTGTTGGTCATCTTTTTCAAATAATTCAGCATTGTTTAGTGGCATGGTTGAAATGCACCTCATTTGGGGGGGTTTGAATCACACCTCTGGTCTGTGTGTGTATGGCGTTTACATTTTCTCTTAAAGTGTGTGTGTGTCTGTACCCTGTGATGTGTGGGAACCCGATTCATGGTGTACCCCACCTTGTGCCCTCAGTTCCCTGGCATCCAGCACCCTTGTAACCCTACACAGAATAAGCAGGACAATGATTAAATGAATGACTGCTTACTATAACTAATGCATACAGTAGCTAGGCATCACACACCGTTATGGGATCTGACCTACAATGCTGAATTTTTACTTCCTGAAACTATGGAAACACTTATTTGTGTCTTCACTATTATTGGGATCTTGTGAATTTGTACCGATTTGCTTTTGCATTACAGTATCCTTAAACTATTCACTACTGTGTTCAATGGTCCCATGGTTTAAAAAACAAACACTACTGGTCCTGTTGTTATAGGCAACTAATCAACAATACTATAGTGTGCTGTGGTCCAACACAAAGCAGAGTTACTGAAATCGCTCTAAAGCAGATGATTTTTTTAAACATTTTAAACACCACCTGGCATTAAAAACTCTCGCTCTCTCATCCTTCATTCGACTGCCTTCGGCTTAGATCATGGCATGCAGTATGGTCACTAAATCACATGTAAAAATGAGACCCTGACATGCAGATTAGGCTAATTGGTGTTCCCAAATGGGCCGTAGTGTGTGTGTGTGTCCTGCAATAGATTGGCACCCAGTCCAGCGTGTGCCCTGCCTTGTGCCCTAAGTCTCCTGGGATAGGCACCAACCTTCCCGTGACCCTGAATACAGGATAAAGCGTTATAGACAGTGAGTGAGTGAGTTTGCAACTGAGTGTGATGGAAAACTAATATTCACAATGCGCCGCAAATTTATAATATCGTCTGGAATTCAAATGACCATATACGATTTCTAAATGTTTCACAAGGTCGAAGTCTTTATTAGGAGTGTGTACGTTTGAGTTAGGGCTTGATTATATTATACGGGGCGTCCAAAAGTCTAGTACCACTAGTAAACATGCTGGGTTGACATTCTTTGTCAATAATAACACAAAGGTTCTCATTAAAAATGATGTTATCAATAACAACCTGAACGAAAATTAGAATCTTGGAAATATTTACATGAATTTAGAATTTTTCAGTATTTACTAGATCCTCATTTTGCTTTATTCACGATGTGCATTTACTGTAAGCTGTCACAGACTCCACAAACTTGTGTAAAACCTGATTATTCATGGTGGGACAAATCCAACAATTTATTGTCTGAACACGTGTTTGCATCAATGTGAAGAAATAGATTAATACAGCAAACTACTGTATATGACCTTTTTTGCAAAGATGATAACATGGTCCATATCAAAATTCCCTTTAATTTAAATAGTAACCTAGAAATTGTGCAACATCATAAATACTGAGTAGCTGATTAGTTCATTTTTTTTTTTTTATTACTAGTGATTTTTTTAAAAACGATTTATTAATAGTGAAGTCCTAAAACTGTTCTTTCAAAAGTTTGAAATAAAACTACCTCAGATTTCCAGTGTGGTCTCTGACTTTTCGGTCCTATACAGTATATGCACAGGGTGGCCTAAATGTCTGAATACATAGGATGCTCATATCGAATATCCACAGCCTCTGACACTCGTGTATATGATGAATACAAGACGGCTCAGCATTCCTTAGTGTGTGATGACAGCTGTTACATGCAAAGATGATGTCCTTCTTTAGCGCAGTGACTGATCTGTGCTGAGTGACCCTGAAAAAAAAAGTCAAGTCACCTAGTTAGATCTAAAATTTCATATAAGGAAAAAAAACAATTTTGGACTGTATGCAGGTAAACTTAATGAAATTTGATGGGGGAGTGGTGGTGGGGTGGGGTGTTTGTTTTTGTTTGATTGTTTATTTGGTTTAAACTCATTTTTGTTAAATTTAGTTTAATTTAGTTTAAAAAAACAAACAAACTCTGTGTAACAGCTCATAATTTCTTAGTTTTAATGCAGCACTCTTTTTGTTTGGTGTTTGCCTGTGAGATTACATGTTACACATATCTGGCCAAAAAACACTCACACATACTAATGCCAGTGTGGGGTCCAATTCATGTGTGAAAATTATTCCTCATGCTCCCACAGCCACTCTTTCACAATCCTGAAAGAGTCGTGGAATACACCCTTACTATCAGAAAAAAAATCACTCCATAAATGTGATAACCTGGTCATTCAATTCATTCAGCTGACTTCATTTTATTGTCACATAAAGTTGCTGAGTCTAGACCTGACCAACTGGAGTAACCGCAGATCATGTACTCGCTTCATGTACTCCCTTCTTACCCTGACACACACATCACTCTGGAATAGGATCAATCTGGACTCATCCGACCACATGACCTTTTTCCATCGCCCCAAAGTGCAATATTTATGCTCCCTAGCACAATGGAGCATTTTTTCCTGATGAGTTTCACTAACGATTGGTTTTCTCATGGACACACAACTGTTTAGTCCCTATCCTATGAGTATTCATCATATTGTGTGTGTGTGTGTGTGTGTGTAAATGCACTTACTTTCACTATTAAACATAGCTTTGATTTTTACTGCTGATTTTTTACAATATAACTTCACCAAGCGTAAGTGATCTCTGATCACGTTCATTCATATTTTTTTCTGACCTCGACAGTTCTTAATACAATGATAGTCATTTTAATGGTTTCTTTGCTCAGTGCAGGACAATAATTTGACCATTATGAAACTGTGATTTTCTTTGGCCTGGCAGATTTTCTTAATTTGCATCATCATTAAGTATTGCAATATAGTATGTTTGTCAAATCATTCAGCCCTAATGATATGAATAAACAGAATAAGATAAGAAAATTTTATTGTATCATTGTTATCAGAAACTGGTATAAAGTCTGTATAGACATTATTATTCCCTGAACTATTATTTTACTACAATGAAAGCATTCGTATTGTAATATTGCTTAGTTCTGAGCATTATAGTAAAGTTTTTTAGGGGAAATTTAGTGTCTGTAAAACAATTCACTATGGTATACAGTAGGTACCATGGTAGTACTGTGGTATTTTTGACAGTACCATGGTACTTATTATATGATATGTGCTGATATGGTACATGTATCACACTTTGATACATGACTAAACCATGGGACATAAATTGCTAAACCACTACATGTACAATAGTTCTACCATACTGTACCGTTGTACTGTCAAATATATACATGACTATGAACCACAATGATAAAATTTATATAGTAACCTCTGCAGTGACATTTTACCTCTTATGGTACCCTCTAAAGGTTATACACAAAGGTAATACACAATACTTTGTTTAATACTGTGGTACTACAGCAGCTACCAAAGATCAGCAGATATATATCATCGTACTGCCTATACTATACAAGTATTATGTACTAATCTATCCAATATGGTACAGTGTGTACAAACAAACAATATTAGATACTTGCTGAACTTTAGTAGTACCCATTTGAATCTTGGATACTCGTGTACCATGCGATTCACCAAAGTACGGTGGTACATGTCATAGTACTACCATGGTACTTACTGAAGTGCCAGAGAGAGTACTGAACATGCGAGTCACAAGGGTACATTGGTACATACCATAGCTATGTACATACCTACTAAAGTGCCAAAGAGAGCACTGTCGATGGAATTCACAATATTACAGTGGTACATACTGTACCATAGTACTTCTAGTACTTCTATGGTACTCAGTGAAGTGCCAGTACCGACCATGGGATTTATAAAAGTATGGTGGTACACTCCATAGTACCCACTGAAATGCCAGAGTGAGTACCAACCATGGGATTCACCAAAGTACGGTGGTACACACCTTAGTACAACCTCGGTACCCACTGACGTGCCAGAGTACCAACCATGGGTTTCACCAAAGTACAGTGGTACATACCATAGTACTACCACAGTAACCACTAGTGCCAGAGTACTGACCATAGAATTCACAGAAGTATGGTGGTACATACCATAGTACTACCATAGTACCCAATGAACAGCCAGAGTACGGGGGTACATACCATAGTACTACCACAGTACCCACAAAAGTGCCAGAGCGTACAGACCCTGGGATCTACGAACGTATGGTGGTACACACCATAGTACTACCATGGTACCCATTGACGCGCAGAGAGGGTACTGGCAATGGGATTCATTAACGTACAGTGGTACATACCATAGAACTACCATTGTACCCACTGAAGAGCTATATTACCTACCCTGCTACTCTATAAAGTCCTGTGGTGCTTATTATGGTAATGTCTGAGGTACCACAGTGATCCTATGGTGTATTATGGTATGCACTGTAGTTTACCGCGGTGCACTGTGGTACATGGACCAGATGTTGTTGTGTTTGGGGATGGAGCGCTGAGGTGTATTTCTCGCGAGCGTCGGTGGACGGAGCCCTTTCCGCTCATCGCGCGAGACCCACAGTTGAGTGAAAGCACGGCGGAGAGAAGGCTGTCTGACTTTGGAAGTGAAGAACAGCTGAAGTCGGGTCCCAGTACGTTTGGTTCAGCTCGGTGTCCCGTGAACGCGGTGTCCCGCCGTGTGTCTCATGCTGCGACCGGACGGACCGAGACAGAGGAAAGTCCGTTGAGACAGGCGCGTGCTGAGGTGAGCGCGCTTCTCTCTCTCGCTCTTCTTTCTCGCTGAAATTTAAATATGACAGGCGCGCGCGCGGATTCCGACTTACAGCAATTAAAAAAATATTTTTCCTTTTCAGTCTAACCTTCGCGTTTATTCCCTTATATTCCCAATAAATGTGTCGCATTTGTTAAACTAGTCGAACATTTATCGCCACAAGATAAAACAAAAATCGCCGAAAGTTTTCTGAGGTCTCGGAAACATCGATAAGTAGCTCAGTTATGCCGTATTAATTTACCTCAGGTTATGCTAAGCTAATTTAACTTACCTTAGGAGCTCCTTCCAGAACATTCGGAGAATAACCGAAAGTTTCATTCGGTTTTGAACGAGAATTTATTATTTTTTTTCTGCGAAAAAGAAATGAGTGAACAAAGAACTGTAGAGGTATCGTAAACGTAAGTTATATATATATATATATATATATATATATATATATATATATATATATATATATATATATATATTGTACTAAAATATGGTATATCGCCATTAAATAGGTAGACGTAGATATACAGAAACAAACTGCTATTCCTTACTGTAATAAGATATTACAGATTTTACTGTATTCTATCTATCTATCTACAGTATCTATATCTGTCTGTCTATCTGTCTGTCTATATGCATGTCTATCTATCTGCCTACCTAACTGTCTGTCTGTCCGAATTCCAATATGTTAGGAACACAGTATCACTGTCTCCCCCCACCAAGACTTTTATTATACATATTTTATGGTTTCCTAATGTATCCTGAGTCCAACCTAAACTAAAGTGTTATTGTGTCTGCTCCTTCAGATGTCCTGCAGCTTGTTGCCCCGGCCGAGGCTTCCATAATTCAATCAGGTGCTTGGCTTTGCCCTCAGAAGTGCCATTGTGTGGACTAAGGTACGCTCCTCCTGCTCTCCGCCTCAGGAGATAAATCAAATTATACAGCTTTACATCACCACAGATGTTTACTGCAATTTGTGACAATTAAGACTTTGTTGCAGACGCAAATGCGCAGCTTAGTCTGACTTCAGAGCATAATACACGCCAGAGAGCATTCGTCTCACGTGAAAAAGCACACAGATACCTCGCATGATTCTTGTAAAGTGCGTTTTGTTCAAATCTTCATGTTATCACAGCACTCTGGGATGCCTTGATGTTTTACATCACATATACATATAGAACATCTTGCTACACCGGATAAAGTTCATAACGTTTTCTGCTGCGTTTGTTAGCTAAATTATCACACCTCCTTTCTTCAGTGGCGTGATTTCAAGGGCCCTGATTATTCTCTGTGCAACTCTAGGGAACGAACTCACTTGTTAGTGCATTAATCCATCAGGGGGTACAACATTTTTTCAAGTGCCCCCCTTTTTTAAAAATTTATTTATTTATTTATTTAAAGTTTGCTTAGTCCGCCTCTTTAGTATTATATGACATAATCAGAACACATTTCTGAACAAAGCATCATAGCTTGTACATTTATATTGTTTTTGTTTGTGGTATTTAAAAATGTGAAGACGTTAGAAAGAGTTGAAATCGGATAGAAAGATGTGGTTGTGAAAGGATCTTTAGTGCCTGTGTGAGAGTGCCTGGGAGAGTCGATTAAACTCTCTCTGTGCTGGCTGTGCATCACTGCTGCTCCTCCTCAAACTGCCTCTTTCTGCAGCCTCTGTCATGCTGACACTTTTTCTTTTGCATTTTTAGACAGTTAAAATAGAAGTAGGATGGTGTTGGATGACGTTACAAATTCAGTGGTTGTGATCGCAAGACAAATGAAGCATACTAGTGGACAAAAAAATTTAATTCTTCATTTTCTTTATTCACCGGTATATTGTTTGCATAGCTTCATTGTGTACCCTAAACCCATGTAATATACTACAGTTTGTTATAGAATTCAACTAGGCTTTTTAGACTGAGCCAAATAATATAATCCTTAAAAAACAAAAATCGAGCGTGAGAATATTTGCTTAAGAAAGCGGCTCATTGACTGGTTTGGAAAGAAAGTGTGCTGTTTGTTTGTCTAAGGTGAAATACAATATTACTCTGTTAAATACAAAGCAAATATCTATTTCTTTCTTCGTTATAGGATGATCAAAGTATCTTTTTCATGTGCCTGATAAACAACACCACCAAAAGTGATCCTTGTGCTGGATTTTGGTTTGTGCTTTATTGTGGCACGATGATTAGTCTAACTTGGATTTCATGTTTTGGGAGCCCAGACCTTGTTGAAGCGTAACTTGTTTCAGATTGAGATGTTAATCACATAAAGTATTTAATGTCGCTAGTATCAAACGTCCCAACTCAGAGTTTTGGTTGTCACATTGATGTGGCAACATTATTGATACGCTGACCGATCAGACAGTGATCGACTGGTGATCAGGCAATCAGCCTCAGGTCTAACCGATTCTGTCACAGTTGTGCACAACCTTGTGAGTGGCGCAACAGAAAACTGTATGCACTATCATCTGGAGATTGGAAACGTGATAGTTGCAAGCGTTGCTCCGTCCTGGCAGAAGTGAGAGACTGTAAGATTATTCGTCCAGTTGTTTTCTAAAATACCACCCAATCAGTGGCGTCATGTGTCTCAAAAAGCTGGCGTCATGTGTCTCAGAAGAAGCACCTGAATGCCTTTGTGTCTCTGGTAAAAATGTTTGTATTCAGTTGGATTTTATTTAGAAAAATGTTTGTTTATGCTGTTGTTTCTACTTCTTAGAAAAAAAAAGAAAACCGTAATTGGCTAGAATTGGTATCAGCAGGTCAGACGTTTGAAAAAAAATGTCCGTATTGACCCAGAAAATTGCAGTCAGTGCATTTCTAGTTATAATTGGAAGATAGAATTACTTTGATCAAATGACGTTGGACCAAAGATGACTTAACGACATTGGGTTAACTTTGAACATGAATAACCCCAGCACAATGCTGCAAAAACAACTTCAGATCAACATTCATTTATATTTCTCAACTAGAACAGAGATTGGTTCGGTCTGTCTTTCCACACATACAGAACCAAAATCTGTGGATCATCTCTAGGTTACTTATAATTGGTAAACGTAAATGCTAAATTATTAATTTACAAATTGTTAATTTAGCCAAGCTTAACAAGCACTCATTTATTTAGCTTTTTAACTCACTTTTAAATAACTTGGGAGCTTTTGCTTAATAATGTACAAGCTCATGCACTTTTCATAGTGTGTGTCATGCTTTAGGTTGTAGCATTGTTAAACGGTGTACCTGCTCATGTAGATTCGGCATGATGCTAGGCATGTGGCAAACTGCAATTTGCCAAACCCCTAAATCAGGAAATAGCTTAAAGAAAAAAACAATTGCATCAGCAATACAAGTCTGTCAAGGATGTATTTTAGTTTAATAAAAGCTACAAACATACGTTTATATTCTCTTGTTTTGCAGTTGGGTTTGCGGCATTGTGTTGGGACTATTCATTTAACATTATCATAAAAAATAAATAAATAAATATAATAAATAAATAAACAATAATACCATTGTTGGTCTGATGTTTTGGTTTAGGTGCCAAAGTCACAACCTAATCACAACCAAGTGACAACGCCGGATGATGTTAGAGTTTGTGCTGTGGTCAGAATCTTGTCGGCTGCATTTTTTTTCACAAAAGGATAAAAAAGAACTGTGAAATAGCAAGAGTCAGAGGTTGGATTTTGTTGCATGATTTAGTATGAAGCCGTTAGAGGGAAGATACATACACACGGCTGCTTGTAAACGGTGAAATCTGGTTGGGTCGTATGCAGTGTCATTCAAACGGCTTAACATCCAAGAGTACTGACAAAACCTACCAGACTCATCAGTAGTTAGATATCTGTCTTGCAAAACTACTATAACACCCCCTAAGCTTCCCCCTCCCCCCAGCTGCCTCACCTTCCTTCCTGCCATGCAACTACTCACTTTGCTGCTGTTCTTCACTCCCTCTTCTTGCTGTGTGTGGAAATGGGAGGGCAGTTCATCCAGCTGTTCACAGTCCCTCTGGACCGTCTGCTGTTCACTTTTTTTTTTTTTCAAACGAGCTCCATACTGTCCATCTCGGTTCAGAACAAAACAAGCGAACTAGCCTCAGACCTTCTCAGCCTCCCTACAATAACCAGAACCAGCTGCATGTAAGCATTTTGTTATGAGCGGATATTTATATGAGACAGCGTCGCTGAGAGGTTTCATGTGCTATGTAACTTTACACTAGTTCTATGTTATATTCTGGGGATTGCATCACGGGCTAAGGTCAGTGAAAGTGATTGGAATTTTATAGTTCTGTAGCAGGATTTATTTGATGATCTGGTGCTAAATCTTAAGGATTATTCTTCTTTGCTTTTGTGTGTTGGGGAAGATTTATTTGATGACAGTTTTTGTTTTATTTCTTTTTCATTTGTTTTAGGTCATCAGGCAAATCTGATACTTCTGTAAAAGCGCTTTGCTTTATAATTTTGCACAGTGATTCCCAAATATTGGCTGTTGGGTTAATCCAAATCAACTAATGTGTGGGTGCTGTCAGTATTGTAATTTGCCCTGCAGTATTCATATGACATTCTATGCAATAAGCACATCAACATGAATGTAGAATCTGCCTTTTTTTTTAAATACTGAACCTATAGATCTATAAATCTGCAACTCCCACTGGCTCTTGCTCTTTACATTTGAATAGAAACAAAGACAAACTTGAGTTCATGAGATGATTGTGTCTGATTTCACAAACCTGGCATAGGACAGCAAAATGTTGGTTTGAGAGAAGATATTTAGACATCTTCAGCAGTGTGAATGCACCCTACCATCCACCAGTCCCCTCATTTGCATCTTATATGAATAGGACACACCTCAATTTAACATCATGATATTTACATCTATTTTACACGAAACACACCCTAATTTAGGCAGATTATGTGATATCGAGCCAATACTAGGAAAGCATTAAGCTGCCTTTGAATGTCCAGGGAAATTCTAAGAAAAGAAAGAAGAGTCCAAGAGAATAGGAAAGAAACTTGTCCGGTCAGGTTTAATTTTATATTTATTCATTAAATGAATAATGAAATGGCAGGCCATTTTTGCACCACATTGAAGTAAATTAGTACATTTTTAAATGTAGACACATACGTTACATTAATATATAAGTAAAATCATAAATCACTACAGCAGACTGTTCAAGTTTATGAATGAGAACCTTATTATTGAAATGTGTCAGACTGATTGATTTATAAAACCTCATTGATAAAAGTAGCTAATTATGTTGAACTGATAAAGTAAAAACGATTAAATTGTGATCAAAATTAAAATACAATTAATTTACCACCCTTAGCGATTAATAAAGCTGTGCTGTTTAGCTTTTTAAAATTTTTTTTTTTTTTTACAATATATATATAGTACTGTATAGCATGCACAGGAATGTTATTGTGGATACTGCCTAGGCTGTGCGCTGTGCTCCTGATGGGAGGAGGCTGTCTAGACAGAATAGACCAGGAGTTGTCAATTGGCAGGATGAACTGCGTACTGTATGTGGGGAAAAAAAATACATTTCAGAGCCAATAAATATGTGTAAAAAAAAAACTTGTTGAGAGACTCATGAACCAGTTCAGCTTCCGTACTATAGTAGATCTTGTGTTGCGGTTTATTCGAATTACATGTGTTTATGTAAAATATTTATCTAAAGGCAGCTCTTCAGACAAGAGACAGATCAGAAAGGTCATAAACCAAGATCTAAAAGGTTCTTTTAGATCTTGTTGGATTTTTCATAATATTTACTCTGGTCTGACTTCAAACTGCTGACGTGTCTTGTTTAAGAAATACCAACAACTGAAGCAATCCTTGAAGATGTTTGGACAGTACACGTACACGTTTATTGTCAAGTTCAAAATCGATGTATCTCATCTGTTCATGAAGCCGGTTAGAAGAGCCACTACAAAACAAGCCGTAAACACTTCAAATTGTTTCATTTGTAGCCATGAATGAATGTAAAACTAAAATATCTAACTGTATTTGAGTCAAACACAAAAAGAACACAAGTGGTGCTGTAATTGCACAAAAAGGGCAGAACTGTTGATCAACTTGATTACATTGACTCATTTGGCAGATGCTCTTTATGTTTATGAATATATAGCTAAAACTCTCAGCAGTAATTGCACTAATGTACATGAATGTTTAATGTTGGCAAGTCAAATGCACCGGCACAGTTCATTAAAACTGCTGCTGTTACTTAGTTTTGTAACTGATCAGCAGTTCCAGTGCAGAGTTTTAGTGCAGGCTGTTGTTGATGCGGTATGCGTCAGCAACTATAGCAGCTCACATCATTATAGCGCTCGCTAACAAGAGAGTGGCATTATGCGGCCGTGTCTGTGTGTCTTGGGCAGCCTTCTGGCAGCTCGCGTGTGAGAAATGCGTCTCCAGCAGATCTGTGTGGTCTGGCTCCGAGTCTTGTTTGATTTAAGCCGAGTCGCACGGCTTATTAAAGCACTGTTTTACCACTTATATTTCATTGTAGCAAAAACATGGAGAAGGAGAGTGACACAATGCCATGCTCTGTTCTTTGGCTTATGCAGAGCATTGCTTGACCATATAAGATCTTCTTACAGCAGATTTCGGGTCTAGTTTGACCACACAGACCACAAGTCAAGACTACTGTCTTATAGAAAGTTATATAAAATATAAAGCTGTTGTACTTGATTAGCGTTAAGGTTCAGTCAGTTTGTGTTAACCCGAGGCTAAAAATCGACTTTGATGTCGATTTCATTTGCGAGTTCCTTATCTTTAACAGTCCTGGAAGCAATCTATCATCCTTCACACTTGTTTCAACACAACAGTTTAGAGATTAATGTAGGTATTGTGGGCCCCCTAACAGTGTTCCTTTTGTTTTGTGCTCGAAAGTAAAAGGATCTACCATTGCCCCGTCCCTCGACTCTTGAAATCTGCATACCCCAAGGGCTGCCGGGAGAGTTTAACAAGCTTCTGATGTCGCTGGAGCAGGGGGAGCCGTTCGAAATTCCTTTTGTCGAGGTAGAAGCCGAGCCTAGAGCATCCTGCCAGAGAGCCGCAGAGGTCAGAGTGTAAAGCAGGAATAACAAGGAGGCAGAGGCCCGCTTCGCATCGCCATCTTAAGCTCCAGCTGCACCCATAGTAGACATAAAGAGCTCAGTATCCTCAGGGACAAGGTTTGCCGATGAAGCTCTAATTTTAGTGCAGGTTTTTTTTTTACTCTTTACAGAGTTACTTTTGTTTGATGAAATTCCAAGCACTGATGGATTAAAAAACACTCACGTTTCCCAACGGCTTTTTAACTTTCCCAACAGGACTGTTGTTCTAGGTCATTCTCTCTATTTCACTCTCTCTCTCTCTCACTCTCTCTCTTTTGCCTTTTTGCTAGCTGTTTGTGAGGAACCCTTCAAACCCAAACAGCCTGTGGAAAGATTTTGTTCTGGCTTCGAGGTCAGCAGCTGCAGTCGCGGCCCTCCTCCACACATTTGGAGTCTGTCCGGGGGGTTTATGCGTGTGTGTGTGTGTTTCTGTGTGTGTATTTATGTATATGTGTGTATTGGGGGAGGTCTAAGCTTAGCTGCATTAGCTGACCTTTCACCTCTGGCTTCCGCACTCGTAATTGCAGGAAGTGAGCCGACCCAATGAGAGAAGATCCCTGCCTCGCATTAATGAGCACAGAGGTGCCAGTGTTATTAAAGTCCATCGGTGACCATGTTGTCTGGACCTTAGGTGGGAGGGAAGGGGGGTAACCCTGAAAGGTTATACCTGTTCCCAAACTGGGGTTGTTACGATGGCTCGTTAAAGCCATATGTTTGATGAATGGAGGACAAACAATGAATTAGGGAGTGTTTTTTTTTTAAACCAAATGTTTCTTTAAATAGCACATGCAATAAAAGACCTTTGCAGTTTGTGGTAAACGGCATACTAAGTGAGCGAGACATGTTTAAAAGTATCGAATCCCAGCCAAAGTCATCACGAGAGTGGCAGAGTGAGTAACAACGCTGTGAAACTGTTTATGGGGCATATGGCACCGAGTGTTGTGTGTTTGCGCCCAACAGCGATGCCATTTTTAAGGAAAGTCCCCTTAAGTGAAAATGTGTGATCAGCGCGTCTGCAAAAAACGAAGAAAGAGAGTAAGTCTGAGCTGGGTTTCTCTCACCCTTCCCCAGATGACTTATCTCCCGAATGTGTCACACGCCGCAGACTAAACGTGTCTGCCTCCTGCCATGCGGACGCCGAGACATAAGAGATTTATGGCACGTCGGCCTTTGATATCTGGCACGGCCGCCCTCGCATAGGGAAACAATTGAGCATGAAGTGTAAGTGTGCTCCCTGAACCCATCCGGCGTTTCATCTCCATCACACATTTTTTGTACATGTGCGGGGGAGGCACGTGACGCATCCGTGTCTGTTCATCTTCTACTTTTTATGAACTAATTTCTGAGGGTGCTGCATGAAGGATTAACTCAATGTCTCTTACTCTGTGCCAGGAACAGGCAGAGCACTTTAGCTGCTGGAAGTCGTAGCGGTTGAAATCTCCATTAGAGGAATATCAAATGAGGCATGAAGTATAAATTCTTTATTTTTGCACCATGATGTATTAGTAGATTACTTTGTTCAGATACGGCGTGATGATGTTCTCTAGGATACGAAACTGGGACTAAATAAAACGCAAATTCTCAACCGCAACGTTATATTGTCAGGATAAAGATGCAGCGCAGGGCAGGTATAACAGAACGCGGTTTTACCAACTTAACTTTGCTTTTTTTTTTTTCTGTTTTTAGGACTAATATCACAGGGCTTCCCAAATTACCCAGAAACAGCATGGATTACACACACATATTTACTTAGAAGATATAAAAGCAACATTTGACATCAGATCCAAAACATCCATGTTTCTTAAACACATAAAAACACTAGTAGACTCTGTTTCTCTAAAGCTTTTCTACTGTTGGTGTGATTGTTTACATGAGCTACTGTACGTCTGAAAAAAAAACAACTAAATCCTTACATTCAAAACTGTTTACTACCAATAATTTGGTAGGTTTAAAGTTTACATGAGAAAATTTTACAATTGAAACATACAAAATATAAGTCGAGGGCAGTACTTAAGTGTTTCTCTCTGTTTTCTTTTAAAGTATACTAGTGTAGATTGTAAGGATAGTTATAAAAGACTCAAATGTGGCTTGTTTGAATGTGAGTCTCAGACACATTTCAGAATATCAGACCATGTAATTCTTCATCTGTATTCTAAATAAAACAAAAGCAGAGGTTCTCTTGCGACACCATTTATAACTTGAGCGACTACCTGTGAGCTTGTAACCGCCCTCTCCTAAGGAAACACTGTGCCATAATTATGAAAAAAACGCATGGATTCCAATCTTTTTCCAAAATTACTTAACGTTTCGACTTCGACAATGTATGTCCAATTATGACGTATATAAACTACGCAAGGTGCTGTAGCGACTTGACCTGCTATTTATTTCAGAGCACAGTTTGCAGTCTGGTTTAATCATCGTCATTAATCATGAAAATTAACCGACGCTTAATGACTGACTGGTTGACTAAGTTAAATTGATATGTGATAAACGCTGATAAAAACAGATTTTTAAAATACGTCATGCAAGTGTTTGTTTAAGTCTCTAAATAAATGGGTGTTTTTGCCTTGAGCTCATTTGATGAAGCTCCTCTTAGGAATGTTCATCTAACACACAATAGCCCTTATTCATCAGCAGCGCTTATGGGAAAATGTAATTGCAGAACGAGTGTATACAAATTATATAAATCCTTACACATTCATTTCATCTTTGGCGTGTCGCTGTGATCTTACTCACATTCGGGTGATGCTTGTTTACACAAAGCTGCTTCATTCAAAATCATTATCATCAATAATTATAGCGAGTGTCATTAGTAAAATGGTAGGACCATAAATTAAATCAAATAACCGTAATTGCACACACATTTAGAGCATTATAGTAAAAATATAATGCAGGAGACGTAGTTTAGTGTCAACATGAAATTTGTAATGACAACCAGGACTCTATCTGCAGCTACACTGGAAGGAGAAAAATATTCTCCTTTTTTTGATATTCCTTTCATTTCTCCATGTGTTGGCTTACTAACACACCACCTGTGTAAGTTAGCATGTGTCCGTTTTATAAATTAGATGTACTGTATATCGATACATGCAATTTTGAAATGATTCATATTTTCTTTTTGTAAAATTATACAATCTCTCTCTCTCTCTCTCTCTCTCTCTCTCTCTCTCTTTCTTTCTCCTTCTGTTCCACTCGTGACTAGAGTGTGAGGCCACACTCCACATTCCCTCCATCCATCACCCCTCCCTAAAGCTGCTCCCAATAACCATTGCTCCCGAACACCTACGCGTTCACTCGCACGGTCCGTCACACACCCAGAGGCCCACGGCAGCTCGTATGCGGTCATCCTCTCGAAAAGTTTGTCACCCGGACCTCAGCTCGGATTAAAAAAAAAATCTGGGTCCTCATTCTTTCAGAAGAGGGAGCTTTCTCGTGGGCTCAGAAATTATGAATCCTGTCAGTTCACGATGCCGAAACGTATTTATTTGGATAAGCTGCCCGGAGGCCCTCTCATTTCTCCGAATATACACACACTCGAATGACTTGGCCAGGTCCTCAAGCGCTTCGTTTTTTCAGAATGTTTTTTTTGCGAATAAGGATTTATTTATTTTTCTGCCTCACAGAGACACGGCACGTCATATTAATTCGCTTATGTCAGAAATTTCATTTCGCCACGCTCGGGCGGTTTTGCCACTTGTTCCTTGAAATTTAGCAGGAGATTTGTGAAGGGCATCTCCGGTGTAATTAGCAGCAATACATGTGCTCATTAAGTGGAGATTTACAGTTCTGGCCCTAAGGGTGTTTTTAATGAACTCATGCATAGTTGATAAAGAAGGCTAAGATAATTAACCAGTACTGATTTTATTAAAGAAGGGAAATCTAAACAAAATGTATGTAAAAAAAAAAGAATACCTATCTTTGGAAATACACTCCCTTTTTTTTCTGTTGTGTTGTGCATTCGTCATAGAAACGCAAGCAGACAACGTCAGCATCAGACACCACAGCTGCAATATTTTACCCAAAAACCTTCTGATAGCTCACCATTCCCCCCATGTAGTATTGTGCAAACGGCTTCATTGTTTTCTTAATGACAGACAGAAGACTTTGTCATCTGGAACCATTTGTAAAAAAAGGAGAGATTGTGAGGCCCGAGTTTTAAATAGTTTAACGTTTATGCCCAGCTCCTAGACGAGAAAAAGGTGTTGGCTTAGAAAGGATCAGCACTCTCCCTCCCACTGACAACTGTTGGTCATTTGCAAATTGTTGATTGTAAGCATGCTTAAAATAAGTTCTGGTGGAAAATGTGTGTTTCGGAGGTTTTAATGGATAATGGTTGCAGTGAATTCACCACAGACTGATTAATGGTGTCACAAGACTCTTTGAAGAGAATTTCTGATGGACATGTAGACAAGAAGCTGCACTGAGAGTAATGCATGGAGTCTCTGTTTACTACTTAGGGCGGTATTTCCAGATGCTTCGCCTTACCTCCATCAAATAGTCTTTTAATACTGTGTTGGTTCTTTTTTATTTTATTTTTTTTTATTGAAAGCAGTTTCCATCGTGTATTATTATATTATTCTTCTGTGGTCTGATGTTTTTATCTTCATAAAATAATTACCTATATTACTTCATTTATGAGACTGAGCCAAAAATTATCAGCACTCTGGCTGTAGAATTAATTTTAATTAAAGACAAATACATAGTTTTTTAAAAATAGTCTTCTTGCTTTTCAGTACATTTTGTAAATTTTTTTAGCAAGCTTTCGTATTCTCTCTGAAAAAAAAGGATGAGCTGCGAGCCACGTATCTTCATTTCTTCATCACAAGTGAATCTTCGTCCTCATAGTGCTGCTTTCAGAGAACCAATCAGGTGAAAGTCTTAAGGTCTGTGGGCAGAAGCGTGCGGATTTACTGTACGCAAGATCACACTGCCCTTGGATATCAGTCCTTTGAGTTTGGCTTCAGCGCCTCAATAAGCGCTCACTGTAATGAGCACTGTTGATTGTTGAACAATTTTCCTGATAATGTTCCAATTGTAAGCACTGCCCTTAACTCTCAGGCTCGTAGTGATAAATCCATGTCTCGTCACCAGTAATGATTCTCTTTAAGAAACATTCACCTACTTAGAGTATTGGTCCAAATTTTGCTTGTAGATGTCCAAAGACTTTCTCCATACTGTGCACATCAGACGACAAAAATCTCATTTCTGCTCTTCTTTTGTGCAAATCACAAGTGGGGCATCTATTTTTGCCCTCACCTTAGTACAATGAACACGATAAAACCTGCACAGCAGTGACTGGGGAGACAGAGGTCTTGAATGGAAAGCGCTAATGAGACAGACGTTGTAATTAGGGTTGGGTACCGTTGGGTATCTATATTACCGGTATGTACCGGACCGAAACAGAACGCGAATTTCGGTGCCACTTAAATGCCTGAACTGTCGATTAATATATTTGTTCTCTGGGGCTATGATGACACAGTTGTAATAAGCATTAGATTCATCAACACACATGATTGCTAGTAAAATGTCAATACATGGGGTGTCAGACATGATCGGAAAAATAAATTATTTCCGTAATTAGAAAAATCTTGAGGACTTCAGGAAAGCTTTGATGATACAAATCCAAAACATTGTTGCAGTAATGCTACTGTCCATTTTATTTTGGTAGAATAAACGTTTATTAGATTAGATAAAAAAATTTAAAGCGCAAATCATCGGGAAATGCATCTGAGATGTGCGTGAACGCATCTTGCGTTACACTTGCTCTGACGGCAGCAGGTGGTCTACCGCTATCTATCGGTCTATCTTAACTTGCTAAATTAACTTTCGTTAAAATGCCTAAAACGGCGGCACGGTGGTGTAGTAGTTAGCACTGTCGCCTTGCACCGCCAGGTTCGATCCCCGGCCAGGCTCGAGTCCCGTCTCTGTGTGCATGGAGTTTGCATGTTCTCCCCGTGCTTGGTGGGTTTCCTCCGGGTACTCCCGTTTCCCCCCACAGTCAAAAGACATGTAGGTTAGGCTAATTGGCGTTCCCAAATTGCCTGTAGTGTGTGAATGAGTGAGTGTATGTGTGTGTGTCCGTGCCCTGTGATGGATTGGCACCCTGTCCAGGGTGTCTCCTGGGATAGGCTCCATGCCCCCTGTGACCCTGAATACAGGATTAAGCGGTATAGATGATGAGTGAGTGAGTGAGAGTAAAATGCCTAAAACTAAACGGTCGAAAGTGTGGCTATATTTCACAAGAAAGGATTTCGACACTGCAACGTGCAGTAAATTTTTTATAGCAGTTGCGTGTAAAGGGGAAAACACGTAAAATCTAATGAAACATTTGAGGGCACACGGAATAAACTTTAAGCAGAGGGATGCGCCGTGTTTGACAGCTTGCGGACAACAGCTGGCACTGTCGGTGTGGATGAGCCAAGCCCCAGTCATACCAACCGTAGCAAAAAGGATTATAATGACGTCAGCAGCCTTTCCGCAGGCTAGTAGTAGGCTAATGTAATGTTAATTGCAAAATGCAAATCTTGCATTCAGGCTAACATGTAACATGGATTCTGTTTATAATTATGGCTTTCCAGCTAATACTTTTAATATATTGTTCAATTTTAAGCATTCAATTTTTTGTTCAATAAAAATGTATTCTTGAGTCATTTTGTGGCTTTTGCAAAGTATCGGTTCAGGCACTGTTTTGGCACCGGTACCGGTTTAAAAGTATCGATTTGGCACCGGTATCGAAAAAACCCCAAACGATACCCACCTCTAGGTGTAATGTAACAGAAGTAATGTAATTAATAATACAGTTATTAACCCCAATTTCAGTACTTTAACTCTCTACAAGGAAACTGAAATAAATCTCATTACGTGTGTTTACAAGGACCTTAATATTCCACTAACAACTGGAATAATAGCCCAATCAGAATAAAACTGCATCATGTAAAAACCTCAGTTGGAACACTGACCTGGTCCAGATTAATCAAAATTAATTTCCAATCGGAATGAGAGTGAGGTGATAATAAACCTTTGATATTCTGTTCAGTAAGTAACTTTCATTTGTGAAATAAGAATAAATATATTTTTTCTGCACGTTTGACAGACATTAGGTGACGTGACGAGTTTCCAGGAAGGAAATTTTGCTTCCATTCCTAATCGGCCACTCTTCCACTACCTCTATTGTGTCTCTGGCTAAGGAATTAGCACCGATTACTTCCTTGTTTCATATGTTACAAAGCATCTAACCAATCATGGATATGGAAATTATCGGACAACATGAGAAGATGACCCAAGCCTCAGAGTTTTTTTTCGGTTATATCTTTGGCAGATTAAATGCTTCACAGTGAGCAGAACTACACTGTCAAACAAGTTATATTTTGATTAAAATGCTTTGATCATGAAAAACACACATCTTATCAGATCAGCGTCAGTGTAAACGATGTCAATCAGTTTGAAGCATCTTGTCCATGTAAACGAAGCTATTGACTTTACTTAATTCAGATGTGCGTCAATTCCAAGTAAATTAATAACCTACACAAACACAATTTAACACTTTTTGTACAACTCTAGCCTGATTTTGATTTATTTTTAAAGCCCTTAATAAAATCAAGTTCTGCTCCAGTACTCCGAAGTCAACCCACATTTTGGTTGGATTAGTCATAATAGTTTAAACAAAAATAGGTTGTTTGTTCAAATTAAATTTAGTAGAAGCAAGACAATTATGTTTTAATGAGTAACTTTGTGACAAAAACATTTTCATGTAAACCATATATTCTGTTTATATAATACAACTTTTAAATTGTTGTGTCCATAAATTGAAGATATTTGCGAAAAAATAATTTGGGGGGGATGTATGATGAGTAATAGAACACATCAAGATGTTTTTTGGAATATTTGCTTGTCTGTTTGTTTGTGCATGCATCATATAAAAACTACTAATGGAGTTTTCACAGGTGTATTTGGCAGAGCTTGAGGTAACAAATAGGTTTTGTTTTAAGAGAAAATATCCCCCAAAAAAAGTAAATATGATCCTTCATTCCACGCATGGTACATGGTAACATGTAAAAATTTGAAGTTCATTCCAAAATTCAACAAACGGCGTTGTACATTTTTTAAAAGTTGCTTATGATGGTGAAATTAAATTTCATGCACATCTAGTATGTAATATGTTTTCCTAAATTTGCTCAAGCACATATTCTCTGTTCTTCCCCAGTTGCTGTATATACTGTACATGTATTTATCAAGGTGATAAAGATTACATTATTTCACTACATTCTGTGTGAACACACCTGAGGTTTCAGCTACATACTGTGCATGTTATGATCATGAGCTTGACCAAGCACAACTTGTGCCAAACAGTAAGTCTGTATTAAAGTTTGTATTGTCATGGTTATGTATACACATTGAACAGTTTGGCTTATCCAGAGATCACTAATCCCAATTAAACTACTCCAGACATCTTCTGGCAATGTTGCTTCACAGAAAATATTATTCAGGGCGAACGGTATTTTAGCTCTAATTTGAGTTTGTACATAAATATGTTGTAGAGAATCCCAGTTTTGTGTTGCATTAAACCTTGGTTTTGGGGCACCGAATAGAGTAAAGTTCAATTCAATTCAATTCAATTTTATTGGTATAGCACTTTGTACAGCACTTTACATAATCAAAAGAAAAATATGGAAATGTAAAAAAAGTGTATGAATCAAAATGATCAGATTGTCCGTTTAAAGTTAAACTGACTTGGGAAGATGTAACATGGATGACTTCAGGTTGCCTGGTTCAGTCTTGCATTCCTGTATGTATGACCTTCTTCATGTTCTCCCTCTGTTCTTGTGGGCGATGTTCTCCAGTTTCTTTCAGTCGAAGATTGATGAAGATAAATGACCGATGTAACGTCACTTTAAGACAACTGACCATCAGTTCCTGCAAGATACTGTATATAGGGGCAAAAAGATTCATGCAGAGCTGTACTTTTCATGGGGAGGGGCGGGGGTCATCTTGTTCCACTTTTGTTTAGCCTCTCCTTCAGGGTTCTCTTTTCTCTTTGATAATTGCAATTAATCCGGCTGCAGTCAAGGGACAGGATATCCACTGTCTTTAGGCTGATGAGAGCAGGCCAGGCAGAGAAAGCAAGTGAGGATGAATTACTTCAAGCTGCCAGGCCGATGTGATGTTCGCCTGGAAGGTCTCACACTCGCAGAGAGCCGAGGAGCATTCGCTTCCTGCTATTAGAGGTACGAAGGAAGGGAGCGAGGGAGTGGTGAGTAGAATAATGGAGGAAGAGCGGAGAGCAGAGATGGTCTGGAATCTAATTTTTGTGAGCTCTGGGATGACTAATCAGATTGGCCTGATGCTGGAGTTCCATATTTCACGTGCAGACTAGAAGGAAACACATATAGACGAGAAAAACATAAAAAATCTTGTTGGGTTTTTAGGCGTGCATAATGTCAATTGCTGTAAGGACAACAAGGGACAAAATAGCAGTGTTATAATTTCCAGTTTGTTCAGAAAAATTTTCTGTACCTGTCAACTTGGCAGCCTCAGGGCATGTTGCTGATGATGGCGTGAATATGTTTTCATGCTGTTACATTGCAGCTTGTTACATTGCCAAAGAAATGCAATTTGCTTGTGTACAGAGAGTAATGAGAACAGATAGAGGGCAGATAAAACAGAGCCGTGTCCAGAGACTGAAACCTATTGATTCGTACTTCGATCCATTTACAGACCAGGTCCCTCTACATTATTGATATATTTTCTTTCTTCTTTGGCTGGTCAGATTTTTTTATTTTTTTTTTACATTGATCTGAATAAAGCCAGTCAATAAAGCTAAAGCACCCACTGGAATGATAGAAATTTATGATATTTGCATGTGTCTTTTAATATTCAAAGCTATAATGTTGGCTCATGTCTGCCTTATAATGTAATTTAATTTGTGTTTCATATACTCTGGCGTTGCCACTGCTTGAGCTTTAAAAACAACCAGCTGTCCTCATTAGTGATGATAATTATAGGATCAGTTTACGACACGACTTACGACACACAAAAGGTATATAATGTTTTTTGTTTGTCTCTTTTCACTTTTATTATTAATGATTCTTTCTAGGTTATACCTAAAAATACATATAACAAGGCCCTGGATCAATTGAAAAAATCAAGCAATCATATGCAGGGTTAATTGTTTTTTTCCCGTGTCATATTTCTGCCGCATTTTCTGCAATATTTCTTCTTTTGGCGACCGAAAGGTGGGTTGAATGAAGCTTCATGCTCTTGCCGTCAGCCTGTCAGATGTGTCTCCAGACAAAGACAAACTGTTGGCCTGGGTTATATCAGACCTTTCATAGAAAGACAAGGAAAGTTAAACAAGGTTTCTGTGCCAGAGCAGGCTGGGGATCACTCAGGATATCGCGGAAGGAGCACTATAATGGAGTGGGAAATCCTCTCAGTTGTTCCAATTTAGATATCTCAGTGAAAGCTCAGCAGGTCTCAGGAAAGCAAAGAGAGACGGAATTATGGTGCACAGTGTAAGAGGAAAACCCTACGGAGCTTTGTCCTAATTTTTGAATATGTGACTCCTGACCATGTTGCAGATTTAATTAGCATTCCTGAGCAGCAAGCTTGACTCTGCATGATCCACGAATAAGATAGAAATCAGTTATTGTGAGAAATCTAAGTGTATGAGATGCAATCTGTTGTTTCCTTAAGGGTAGTCTGGAAGGTTATTATAACTCGATGTGCAAATTATTTTTAGGAAAACAGCTCTGTGTGGGTGTGGGTTTGGATGTGGGCGTGTCTGTGTGTGTGCGTTCATCCCCATAATTGATACTCGAATTGCGCATAAAATTAAGTCATTGCAGGTACAGTATGCGCCAAAATATACAGTACTGAAATAAAAGGCCAAAAATATTACCTTGTTGTAATCTGAGAGTTTATTTCTCCTAAAAGAAACTAACATACACACTATAAGAATGTTGATTTATCACAGTATGTAAGTATGTAAGTGTTCTAAGTGTGGGTGCACTGCCTTGCTGTAGATGAGTGTTCATATCGTTCTTGCAGATTAATATCAAACATATTCTGGAACAAAGGTCACCGCAGACTCCTGCAAAAGGAGATGATTTGCTCTCGTAATGCAGGTACAGTTCTAGGCAGATCTTCACAGTTGAACACACGCTCCTTTAACATTCCCCCCAAGTAGGCATCAGGTGGTTTAAGAATGGGGGAATGGTACGGGTACGGGAAGGACTTGTTCTGCCACCTTTTTCAAACTTGGTCCCCGTTCACACCCGCTTCCGTATGAGCGGAAATAATACTCAACTACGAATACTTTTTCCTCCGTTGAGAGACTAATTTCCAAAAACACAACTTCCTTTTCACTACTGGGAACAATCGTTGACAAACCACATATCGTATTTAATCTCCACATCCATATCCATGCAGTTTCTGTCTGTTGTTGCTGCAAAGTCACTGCAGGTGTGCAGCGACAGGACTACCGAGCATGGCGGAGTGTGAAGAGCTTTAAAGAATCCTGTTTGTGTAGAACAATGGGTGATAATGGTGGAAGCTTAGAGAGACCCAGATGCGGTGTGTGTTTACAGAAGCTGTCAGAAGGGCAGATCTGCCCAAACTCTAGGCCCAAGGCTCACACTCTGTGTTCCAGCATGAGCCGGATTAGTTTGCACTGTTAAAAACACCTCTCAGTCACACGAGTATGGCGTATCTTTTTTTTTTTTTGTCACGTATCTTCAGAGGATCGGACAAGACTTTTTTAGCCGCCTTTGTTCTCTGTTCCAAAGCTTCCATTCTGGATGCGTTTGTAACACAAGCCTGCACACTTCCTTTAAACGCTTCTGACAGTGAGTGCCATTCTGAGCAGGGAAAGGGGGGGGGGGTCAAAAAGGAAAAACAGATGAGCCCTGATTCCTTCGCACCCACTCCGCCCGTCTGTTCCAGCCCTGTTTTTTTCTGATGGATTTCAAATGTGTTTCACATGTGCCGAATGTTTTCCACATGCAGAAAGAAGCACTCATGGCCGTACCTATGTTTCCACATACACACAGGAACTTTGCATGGACTCAGATTTGTTTTCCCCTTCATGACCTGGTGGTGATTATTAATTTTTTATTTGCATAATGCAGATGAGATCACACAGGTGATGTTTGTAAGAAGCAGGTGTTTTATATACAGTCGATCTCTGCGGTTCAGTGTACGCAGATTTTCCTAACTAATAATTGTTTGCGTAAACCCCTGCAATTCCACGGAAATCGCAAATATCCTCTGCAATATTTTTTATGCGTTTTTGTGGCCATATGTAATTTTTTACAAGTTTTAACGCTAAACTATTAAAAACAATATCATTTACTAATTTTGTAACATAAGTATTAACATACATTCAGCTAATTTCACAAATTTATTCAGCTAATGTATACATGTTTTAGTAATGTAGAGAGAATACAAAGCAACCGTAGAAGAAAATGTGACTTTGGACGGTGAATTATTACTTTATTTACCTTAAAGTACTTTTACCCAAGAATACTACAGTGCATACCAAAGAAAATGCGCTTGCATGAATGACATATAGTGGTACTGTATCATCTGTATTTTACATTCTAGCAACACGGACGTCACAGCAATACAGTACTGTACAGTACACGGGTTTACCTTTACATCCTTTTAAGGATAATGTATAAAGCTGAGTTTGAAATGAAATTAGAGTGTTTTGGGAGCATATTTAGGGTTTAAACTATAATAATAGTCATTTATTGGCATGTTTTTGACCTTTGGAAAATCTGCGGCATCCTGCATTTTTTTTCTCAACTCTCATTAAGAGTAGTGTTCACACCCTTTATTTTGTTAGAGCACCTTGATTCTTCTTGGCATGGTTGCTACAAGATTTACTTACGTGGATTTGTTCAATTTCTTCCTCGCCAATCGTCTATAGTTCAGTCACATTTGGGATGGGGAGTGTCTGTGTAAACTGCCATCGTCAGGTCTCTTTACAGAAGTTCCATCAAGGTTATGCTTCAGCTGGTTCACTCACGGACATTAAGCGCCATGTAGCGTTATTTTTGCTCTATGCTTTGGGTATGCTGAAAGGTGCTGAAAGGAATTCCAATTTTCTTTAAGGATGTCTTTTGGCTGCATTCATCCTAGCTCAGGTTTTGACCACTTGTCTCATCCCTGCTGCTGAGATACAACCGTGGGTTAAGATGCTTCACCGTGAACAACGCCTGGTGTTTGTCAGATGTATTACATGAGGTTGGGCACAAAAGGTTCAAAGTCTTATCAGAGCAGCAATAAAAACATGATTGACAAAAAGTAATTTTATTTTAAATCACATTCAGAACACAATATATAAAAAAAGAAGAAGGTGCCTGAGTACTTTCTGAACCAACAACGAATTAGTATCTGATAGAACGTCAGATCACAGATTTACAGATATAGATCAAAGACTGAAAGAATTAAAGCCCCCAGGTGAGGTGTATGGCTTGGAAATAAGAGCATTTCTTTGGACTCCTTCAACAATGAGTCCTGTTCAGTTCTGACCAAACTCTATTTCGGGAGGCGCTGATGGAAAATGGGCAGCTGGGCAGGTTCTCCTTCGATCACTCTCAGTATTAATAGCAGACAGACACTCGGGAGTTTGCGCACAGGCTGAGCACCACTGCAGTGCCTGGCAGGTTTTAGCGCATATCACACGGATTAGAAAGTCAGCCAAAATAAGTTAAGCCTCGTGAGCACAGCATCCACGATTGACAAGCTGATTTTTCTTCTCCTATCATTGATTAGAGGCTTTATTTGGCTTCGGTTGACACTCAGTATCGCTTGTCTGAGGCTTTTTAGTTTGCAGTTTGCTGTTTGGTTTGTAGATCTTGGCAGCACTGTGTACTGGTGCAGCTGCACTGCAAGTGAATACTAGACTAAGAAGGAGCTACTCAGTTTCAAGCGTTTAAGCCAAATAAAATGGACTTTTCCCCTCACCAGGATTCATGGCATGTGGTGCTGGTGGCTTGTGTGTTCAAGGTCTGTAGGCTTGTGTGTTCGACATCTCTAGGTTTGCACCTTGCAGTGGTTGGCAGGTGTGATATAAATATTTTTTTTTGCATGCCTCATGCAAGTACAATGTACAAAAGATCTAGAAGACTTCTTCACCCTGAGGCTCGCTGTTCTTCAGATGGATTCATATCACTAGCATCCAGATTTAACACAATCCAAAGATCACAAAGTTGTAAGAATTCTCACAAGCCAACGCATATGGTTAAGGTTAGAGTGACGAGCGTGGGTAACAGCAATAGTTGTTTTCGTGACGTTGCGCTTGCTTGTCGAAATCCATATAAATTTTTGTGCGAGAGTGGATTGCCAAACCACAAGCACGGGATTAATGCTGCTGCAGGAGCATCATAACATACGGTTGTATATATTGGGTTATTTTACAGGTCCTGTTTTTGCTTCTACACTTTTTTAGACCTATTTAGAGCCAGCTGCAGTGCGTAGCACAGTCTGCGTCTGTGTACCTCTCATATCAATCAGCTCCAAATTTTATGGCATGGGATCACTACTGGCTGTTACCTTTCATTTTCTCACACTCAACCCGAAGTGAAAGACGCGCTCTTTTTTGGCTTTGTTATTTTGTCTTTTCAGCATGTCTATTTAAGGCCTTTGTTTTTTAGTTCCTTACTTCTCTCAGTTGGACAGAGGGGAGCTTTAAGCCCTAGAGATATTTATAACAATAACAGGGGATAACGGTGCTATAATTCCACATCGTTTTCCTGGAAGACAAGTTCAGGCCCAGGCACAAACACAGAGACACACGGCTCTTTCCTTACGACCTCTGCGTGCATCTCTCTTCCTCTCTCCCCCTGCCAATTGGCCAATTCTGTCGCAATATCACGTTTTGGTTTTGTATTTATTTTGATAATGTTTCATCGCCTTATCTGTTCAGAGGACCAGAACATTAAGCATGTTGACTAAATCGTCCTGGAGTGGATTACATAGCTGTGAATAAAGAATGACCCCCTATGTAGAGATCCGAGTCCGCTGAGCAGGTGGAACATCTGATACCGTGTGATGGTTTATTAATTAACCCTTTCATCTAGGGACCTGCAGTAACGTGTATTCAGGAACCGAAGCAGTACTCAAATGGAAACGTTCTCCAATATTTGGACAGAGCAGCCATAATATAGACATAACTATATGCTATTTATTCCTCGAACCACACACGTGAATGGTTTATGTTGGTTTTGTGCACGTGCCATCAGTTCTGTTTAAGTTAATGCATGCGTATAGCCTTGTGTATAAGTTGGCAGGGTACGTGTGTAAGGATGGATGAAAACGTTCAAGTTTCTTACACCTCACGTTACCACTTCCTCACAGATGACTCCGCTCTCCAAGCTAAAATTTGTCCCAAACCTCTTCTGTCAGCCGTGGTTCTGCGTTTAGTGGTAAAACAAATCGCTTAGCAATCACAGAGCTACAAATTCTGGGCAAAAAGCCGTATGTTTGAGTGTATAACATGCTGTTGCTAAGGGGAGGAAGGGGGAAATTTCCTTTCTCCCTTTGCACTTATTTTGAATCGGGTTTTGAGTTTTTGAGTGAACAGCTGTTTTTCTTGCTTTCCACCTGCCTTGTACAGTGGACCTCTTTGTATATTTTATAAGAGATCGGCCATAATTAACAAGGGCTTTGCTGCTAAGCATTGGAGTTTGTCAGGAAATTGGATTGCTTTTGTTCCAGAGTTTCAATACTCAACTCTCATTATTATTTTTCCGACTCGTACAGTGACAATCGTGGCTAAAATTCTGCGCATATGTTTTAGGCTTTTGCAATAATTTTACTAAAGGCTGTGCACAGAAGTCTAAACGAAAGCAAGAATGAGTCCCAGCCCTTTCAAAACACAACCCAAGATTTAATTACACATACCTGGACAACTTATAGCATGGAAAATCCCCCTGTGCCTCATGTGCACCTCACCCCAAGGTCCAAACGCAGCTGTGCTCTCTCGCTCTCTCTCTCTCTCTCTCTCTCTCTCTGCCTTTTGGGAGCAATAATAACAATAATATTAGGCACGTTGAGAAACCCTGTGCGCCTTACTTTCTTCAGCGCCTAATGCATGTTGGCTTCAGAAATTTGCTGCGCTAAGTAAAAAGGAGGTAATTCATCAGTCGTGGTAGTCAAGCCGTGTAGGGTTTAGGGAAGAAGCACCCTCATTTTAGCACCGGTATTATTCTGGACTGAGGTTTCGAGGAAAAAGTTAATGGTGCTGGTGTTTCAGTGTCATGATGTTTGCTTGGGTGGTTTTGGAACACAGCGGACATGAGAAGAACAGAGAGGCTTTTTTTTTCCAGCAACACGAAAGCTGGCTCTCAGCCGGGGCCACTGCTGTAGGTCAAAATTGGGCTGTTCGCCCGCTACCAGCAACCACCTCTAAATGGCCTCTATTTTAGCTTTTCTTAAGTTATTAGGCAGGAGAGCTTGTGAGGCAGCACACAGTTTGGCGAAGGAACCTCATGTGGTTCCATGCACTGGGACTTTTCTCATCTGGTAAAACTGAGATCTACTCAAAACCTCTTCTTTAATCCTTTGCAGAAAGCAAAGCCTGTCTGTGCAAACAGACCAGGAATGGAGACCAGCTCCTCTGTGTGTGTGTGTGTGTGTGTGTGTGTGTGTGTGTGTGTGTGTGTGTGTGTGTGTCTGCAAGATTAACATTCCTCCCTGCAGCATGCAACCATCAGTAGTGGTTAGGGCTACTGTATTACATTATCTCATCTATACTCTTGGTATTATCTCTCAAAACCACCGGTCATTTATGGAGTCTTTCGTTAGCACAGGCTCATTCACTCACTCGCTCATCACATGGACTGTGGACAGAATGATGCATTCCCACCCTCTCAGAAATAAAAAGGCAGAACAGCTGTCCCTGGCTGTCCTGAATAGTCTGCCCGTGCTCGTGTCTTGGCATCGGGAAGCTGTCATGTGTTTTGTTTTACGGACCGTGCTGTTAACCTTCACCCATTTTAAATATTGCCATTCGACCCAAGGGGTAATCAGAGAGGATTTTGGTGGGGGGGGGGGGTGAGTCTTTGAACCCCTGTCTTTTTTCGATGAGCAGTTCCATGAAATGGAATTCGATGAGGATTTTACTGAGTTCATGTTCAAGCTGGGGGATTGGGGCCACTTAGTGAGTGGGGGATAAGAAATGGAAAATAGTGATCAAGGAAAATGCTCTTGTGTGAGAATAGTACATGACAAATCACTTTACATTACAGTCGATGGTTACCAAGGATGCCCCTTTATTAACATTATCCTAAGCATTATCTCTATATTAATACACAGGCAGTTCTTGTTGACTATAGAACAGACTCTGTATTAAAACTCAGAGCATTTTAGCCAATATGTGCAGTATAGAGTGATGTATCCTTTTTTTCAGCACAAAATAGGCAATATGATGAATTTCCATTTAAGCAACTTCACCCAAACATGACTGAGCAAAAAATTTTAAACACATAGGCAAAGAACTATCACAGATGACACATAATCACATGTTTCCAAAGATGCTTTTCGGTTGTTTCCATGTGCAAAAATAATAAATGTACCCTTTATAAAAGTAATGATGATTTTTGTTCTACCTGACATTTCCGAAAAACCAAATACACTGTTTGAAGTCTGAAGCTTCCCTGTTAACACAAAACGGTAAGTTTTCTATATAAGCACATGTATCGACATTAACCTATGCTGTGTTGTTGGCACGTACTGTATCTGTGCCACTTTGGTTTTAAGGGTTAAAAATCAAACGGCTCCTCAGCTAGTTCATGGCTTACCTGTACTGCACTTCCTATAACAGGTTGAATGCTAAACCGTAACAAAGTTTAATGTTTAATTAAAAAAAATTAAGTACCTTACTTAAAAAAAGTGACCCATGCATGAACCATGTATTCAGCTCTGTAACGAGAGTCAATGTAGTTTGTTTCTTTCCACGCTCTCTGTGCTAAACAGAGGATTTTCCCAGGTCTGAGACACAATGTCAGTCTTTCCCTCTCCCCTGCACCCCGAATTAAGCTTTGTTTCCAAACGTTAAAGGAAAGACCGTCAAATCAGTTTCACATTCTCCCCAGTGCCTGAAAGTTGTCTCATGGTGTATAAATGAAAAATGGTCCGGGGAGAGAGAGAGGGGGGATAAAGGGGCTCCCGAGTAGGAAAGTATGGGCGAGAGGCAGCAGCAGCAGCGGCGTTGGGTGCCAAAGAGGTCGTAAAGAGAACTTTTTGTTTTCCTTCTGCACATGTCTTAAATCTTACCCTTTTTTATTTTTAGAGCTTCTAATTAGTAGTGGAATACAAATAAAATAAAGGAATACAGGAAGATCATGATAACATAGGGAGCAGTTGAACGGCCTAGTGAGATGTTTTTCTGATTGCTCTTAAGCCATAAGCTGTTTAGCAAATTAATCATTTATTACAGTGTGGAATAGAAATGCACATCATATAGCCTGAACCAGCGTGACTATGTCAGTTAGTGACAGGTCTGCTTCTGCATGGGAATCCTCAGCTGCTCTTCGGCCTCTTCTATGAAGCTGTACAGAGTGGGGCAAAATGCGTGTGACGATTCATCAGGGATTCTTTAGTGAGCTTCTCTCTCTCTCTCTCTCTCTCTCTCTCTTACTTTCTCACGCTCTGGATAGAACCAAGAGATCAGGGATTAGGATGCAGTCCTCACACTTTTCTCTGAAGGCTAGTCTGCTCTTACTGTGTCGAGCGTTCTCCATTACAGAAAGTCTTTCTTGCACTGACGTTAATCAAGTGCCTTATCTGTGTTTGTAGTAAGCTAATACCTGAAGGTAAGTGACCTTTGTGCTTAGGAACACATTTAAGGACAGAGATATGGAAAAGGAACAGAATGGATTTGACTGTAACACTAAATTAGACAGAAACGAAGTGAACTTGAATGGATACAAAAATGAAACGAGCATGCTCTAGCACAGCACTGGGTCGCCTCAGAGCTACAGCAGCTTTTTTTTTTTATCAAAGGAGACCAAGCCTATTCCAAATAAACCTCCTTTCTGTAAATACAGCTCACCCCCACCTTAATTGAGCAGTGTTGATTTTGGGTTCGTTGTGTACCGGTAGCCTGAACTCTCCTTCCATGACATCAGTGGTTTTGTGCTGCTTAATTTCCCTAGAGTGTCAAGCCAGGAGGAGAGGTAGCCATGCGGAGAATGCAAGAAAGGAACACACCCACACCGTTCCTTCAGATATCAACCATCAGCACTTTTTGTCTCGGATCCGGGAGAAACACATTGATTTTTTACGTTTCAGTTGTGTGTACTTGCACAAAGTTTGTGCGTATTCGTATAAACGCTGTGTGTTTGCAGTGTTTGCGCTCATTGCCTGTTGGATTGCCATCAGACTGCACATATTGTCTCTGGCTGTTATTCTGTTCTCACTTAGTCACATGAGGCCTCAGCTCCCAGGGTGGGAACATGATTACATCATCATTCCCTTTTTTTTGCTTTCATACAGACATTTGGCAGGTGGTGAAACTGTGCCCGAAAACCTGGACTGTTTTGTCATCGTGGTGTTTAATTGGAGAAAACCTTCAGCAGTCAAGGGGTATTTTTGGTTTCATGGGTTTAACTGGTGTATCTCTGATTGCGCTGTGGGTTATTTCACTCTCAAAATCCTCTTTTTAGCAGGGTGAGAATACGCCATGCTTTAAGTTTTTAACACCCAGAAAAAAAAAATTGTTAGACCTTAGGCAGAGACGTGAAGACAGTGGGCCTTGTTGTTCTCCACCTCAAAGTTGTGTTAGGTGAGAAGGTCTTTAATTAGTGTTGTGGAACCAACCGTCTGTGACCTGGGCTTCACCCGGAGAGAGAGTCTGAGAGGGAGTCGTGCCCCCTAATTATTTTGGCACCCGCCTAGTGGGAGGCCATGTCCAGAAAATCCACCTCTTGCTATAGAAAGAGTGTCTGTGAACCTCTGAAAAGGTCAGCTTCTCTCCTCACCCGCTGAAAGAGAAATTCACTGCAGTGAATTATTTTTTTTTACCTTCTTTTTTCTAATAACATCATTTTTAGGGTTACACCAGGTGGCCAGACACAGATACTCTCATCTTCTATTTTAAGTTCCTTTGTGCCCAGGCTTTATCCAAACTCCCTTTTGTCCTTCCCTCTTGACAGATACCATCTGGCAAAAGAGAAGTACAGAGACAGGCAGTTTGTTAGAAAAGTGACACATCTTTGAACACAGGACCTTTGATTTCTATTACAGCAGTGCGAAAGTTCAACCGTCGAGCCATTTTTTTAATTCGTTCGCTTTAATCTCTCGCGCCGGTAACCAGATCTCATTAGCCGAGACAGTCACACTGTATGACACAAACACTTGCCTTCTGTACGCATCTGATTTATCAAACATTTACCAAACATTAAAAAGCACTTACAATCCACTTTGGCGTACTCCAAATAGATATTGTCTTAATGTGAGAGCTGTTAATGTTTGGCACAGTGGAAAGAGGACCCTCCAGGGACATTGTCTCTACCGTTAATGTGTATTAGCATGGAGTTACTGGAGCTCACAAATTAAACATTGTTTTGCTGAAACTTGACTTTGCTAGCTATACTTGTTGGAAGATAGTGGTCAGAAAAAGCAAAAACATCACGAGCACAAACTTTGTGACGGCTCACTGGGTTGGTACAAGCCGAGTCCCTCTGGCGTATAGTTCCTGTTTACTTTGTTTGGCGCGACTCCAGCAACCTGCCAGCACTGACACCTCTTCTCTTGTTAAATCAGCAGCACGTTGAAAGGAGGGATTTACCTGTAATTCTCCTACCAGTTGACGTGTCATGCCTGCTCGAGACTTCTGCTGCAGGCAGCTAACGTTTCAGTGTGTCCACCTGAGACAAGAGTATGCACAATAAGCTGTTATGTCACAGTATTAAAACAATTACACGGCCTTTCCTCATACTACACGACACACAATAGCAAGGCTAATCTCTCTGTCTGCGTGTCAGCCGAGGCGGATTGGGTTCCGATGTTGCAATCGAGAGCTAGTACGAGGAGAAACCCAAAACCTTTCACCACAGCTTCAGCCGTGACACGTAACACAGTATGTTGTAAGACCGAAGAGTATACATGCTGTGTTGGTATTTAGATTTTTGACCTAAGTGAAGAAGCTTGGAATGGAGCAAAGCGTCCTTGCAGTGGTCACTAGCCTTAAAAGGGCGCCAAGGGAGAGCAGAGCTGCGAGATTAATCCTGCCGTCAGGTGGTAACATGAGACGCCGAGTAGCCCCTGCTAACCGTGTTTATGAGATGGGTCGTGTGTTCGTGCAGTCGGAATGTGGGAGGGGGAGAGAGGGCGAGTGCGAAAAAGAAAGAGAGAGAAAGAAAGAGAGAGAGAGAAGGAACATACTGTGGGTGAAGAGTGAGTTATACATACACACACACACACACACACACACACGCTTACAAACAGACTCTCTGTGGGAGCGTGTGTGGAGATCTAGGCGTTCACACCCACCCCTGCAGGTTCACAGCCTCCGACGTCATTAAACTCACTGACAGACTAATACAGCTTCGTGCAAGTGGATGGCAGGGATGTTGGATTGCTGTTTAGTGTCTTTATTTGTCTTCATGTGTAAAATGTAGTGATTTTTTTTTTGCCTAATCAAAGGCCATTTAAGACTAAACCATAAAGCAGAGTGGCTACAGTAGTTGTCAAATATTAATCATTTTCTATGTACAGTCGTGGCCAAAAGTTTTGAGACTTACATAAATATTGGAAATTGGAAAAGTTGCTGCTTCAGTTTTTATAATAGCAATTTGCATATACTCCAGAATGTTATGAAGAGTGATCAGATGAATTGCATAGTCCTTCTTTGCCATGAAATTTAACTTAATCCCGAAAAAAAAACTTTCCACTGCATTTCATTGCTGTCATTAAAGGACCTGCTGAGATCATTTCAGTAATCGTCTTGTTAACTCAGGTGAGAATGTTGACGAGCACAAGGCTGGAGATCATTATGTCAGGCTGATTGGGTTAGAATGGCAGACTTGACATGTTAAAAGGAGGGTGATGCTTGAAATCATTGTTCTTTCATTGTTAACCATGGTGACCTGCAAAGAAACGCGTGCAGCCATCATTGCGTTGCATAAAAATGGCTTCACAGGCAAGGATATTGTGGCTACTAAGATTGCACCTAAATCAACAATTTATAGGATCATCAAGAACTTCAAGGAAAGAGGTTCAATTCTTTTTAAGAAGGCTTCAGGGCGTCCAAGAAAGTCCAGCAAGCGCCAGGATCGTCTCCTAAAGAGGATTCAGCTGCGGGATCGGAGTTTCACCAGTGCAGAGCTGCTCAGGAATGGCAGCAGGCAGGTGTGAGCGCATCTGCACGCACAGTGAGGCCAAGGCTTTTGGAAGATGGCCTGGTGTCTGGAAAACGGCTTGTCTGGAGAAGAAAAGGTGAGCGCTACCATCAGTCCTGTGTCATGCCAACAGTAAAGCATCCTGAGACCATTCATGTGTGGGGTTGCTTCTCATCCAAGGGAGCGTATTTATTTATTTATTTATTTTTTTACTCACAATTTTGCCCAAAAACACATCCATGAATAAAGAATGGTACCAAAACACCCTTCAACAGCAACTTCTTCCAACAATCCAACAACAGTTTGGTGAAGAACAATGCATTTTCCAGCACGATGGAGCACCGTGCCATAAGGCAAAAGTGAGAACTAAGTGGCTCGGGAACCAAAACGTTGAAATTTTGCGTCCATGGCAAACAAAAACCCACTAATTCTGACAAACTCCAAGAAGTGATTATGAAAGAATGGGTTGCTATCAGTCAGGATTTGGCCCAGAAGTTGATTGAGAGCAGCCCAGTCGAATTGCAGAGGTCCTGAAAAAGAAGTGCCAACACTGCAAATACTGACTCTTTACATAAATGTCATGTAATTGTCGATAAAAGCCTTTGAAACGTATGAAGTGCTTGTAATTATATTTCAGTACATCACAGAAACAACTGAAACAAAGATCTAAAAATTTTAGCAGCAAACTTTGTGAAAACTAATATTTGTGTCATTCTCAAAACTTTTGGCCACGACTGTAAATGTAATACCAGGTTTCATATTGTTTGCATTTTGGTATTACATTAAAAAAAAGAATATATTTAGAAATACTTTTGGTTGTTGTTTTATCTGATTAGCAATATAAAAGTCTGCTTAAATTCTTGTTTTTATGGACGTTAGGTGGCTCCTTTTGTAAATATTAAGAAAAACATGTTTTTGACAGCCCTAATAAATACAAATAGAGAAAACCATTGCTTTTGACACATCACTCAAAAGTAAAAAAGGAAAGCGATGTATGAAATTACACTTAAAAGCTTTAAAATCTTTCAGAATAATCCAAAATCCACTTCCCTTCACTAATGTCCTCTAATTACCCACACTCATTTCCTACAGACGGCACCAAAACATTAAATACGTTCTTTGGTAGGAGGGAAGTAAATGATCTGTCAAATAATAATTATGGTACTGCTGCATGCAACTGTTCAAGAAATTTATTAACATAGCCACTTAAAGCTCAGTCTTTGAAGCGTAAGTTCTTGAACTTTCAAAAGACAGGGATTGAATTCAGTATGAAAAAAATCCATACCTCTTATGGATCGAGACAAAAATAGTTAAATATTTACCATCATGTGTATTTATTGAAAATATGGAGATTTTTTTTAAATGGCTGAATACTTAATTCACAGAACACCAGGGGGAAATATAGATTTTGTACATTTTATTTAAAATAAAAACACCATTAAGGCGTTTTCATTAAAATGGTATTAAGATTCAGGTTGAAATAATTTATACATTATTTAAAGTCATTGAGATTTAAATTTAAGCAGTTCATTAAGCTTGGAACTTTCCAAACTTTTACTTCCTGAACTTCATCTTTAAAAATCAGTTTGGCTGCTAATGACAAGTAACAATCTAAGTGAAGAAGAGATGGACGAGAAGACTGACTTTTGTAATTTGGACGCATTTCAACTAAATTTTTTTTTTCTAATCTTTCATGACAATTCCACAGCAATAGATTTAACCCTAAAAACAACTCTGTTAGCATCGCTAACGGTTGGTATATCAACAGAAAAGAAGAGCATCTCATCTACATTCGTTCTATGATTTTGTTTTCTGTGTTACATGTAGAGCTTAAAAAGCACTTAAGGATTCACACATGTACTAGATTGAATCCTGAGTCCTTTTCTCTTTGCGTATTTTTTTAATCAGGTGAATACACAGGAAACAAATTCAGGTGGGAAGCAAATATCTACTCTGAGAATGTCTGAGCGAGGTGGTCAAGTTCTAAGTAAATGTCGAAGGCACTGATTCGATTGTGATTTGACTCTCAATCAGCCAAAATACAGGAAGTATATCAAGTCAAAACCAAAAATCTGATTTTAATTGGATATGCAAAATCTTTTAAACTACTCACTTTGTGTAGGTGGAAAATGGATTACCCTGAGGAAACTCACCAAGCATGGGGAGAACTTGCAAACTCCCGGACATGAATCAAACCCTCGGCCCTGGAAGTGCGAGGCCACAACACCTAACCACTGCGCCAACATTCCATCTCTTTTAAACTAGTTACATTTAAAGGGCCCATATTTTTCATATCTCAACTTCCCTTCATTTAATTTCTCTTTCATCATGCCATTTCAATGTCTATGTAAAAAGAGCTGCTGTTGAGACATACTCCACCGGAGAACCGCAGAGCTGAGAAATCTTCTTGTATGAGGTCATAATAGGGGAAATCTAAATAATTTCTAACATAATTTATAACATAATATGTTTGCTTTAAATAATAACTGACTACGTATCTTATCTAGCACCGACTCAGGGGACTTTTTTAATGTTATCCACACAGATTTGTTTTACTTTTTATGCTGATGTGTTTCCGACCAACACATTTAATATTTGTATTAGTTTGTATTCAGTCCTGCACATTTGTTTAATTAGGTGTGATGTGAAAACAAACTTAAGCATCCTTAAAAACGCAAGGCACCTGAAAGCATCTGTAATGTTGTTTTTTTCCCCTCTATGTTTTTACATTTATATTCTGTATTTGTTTAATCTTTAATCAGTTTCCTGTACCTGAACTGAACCCAGTTTAGGTCGATGATGCCAGAGTAGCTCAGCTAGCAATGTCCTTGTTGCAGTGTTTTGTTTGAGATCCGGTGGTGTCTTGTTACACATAGAACCACAGCCCGTCACACCTCCTTGTGAAGTAAAGCAGGGCCAAGCCTTGCTCAGGTGGGCTGTCAAAAGAAGTTTTCAGCAATTCCATCATTGCTTTTTCCTTGTTTATCCACAGACTGGGATTAGTCATCGGGTTAGTGTCCTGAGCTGTTTTGCAGAGCACGTTATCTCTCTCTCCCGAGTATCCACTTAGAGCGATGCCTGATAGCGTTACATGATTTGTGAGGAGAGCGGTTTAGTCACAGCACCCTGCCTGTAGGAGTGCGCTGCTGTAATTTCTAAGCGCATTAGCTTGCAGGGAGATAAGACCAATAGAGATACAAACTAGCACCCTCAAAAAAAAAAGGTGGAGACAGGAGTGTATCGGGGGCCGATGCTTTGATTACATTTGTCCTTTTTTTTTTTTGGCGGCATGACAGTTGCTACAGATGCAGGACAAACTCTGAACAGCTGTGGAGTTCCTCCTCATTCTTCCCGTTCTCCTCTTACACGGCCTGGCTGCTTCTCTACACGCACGCCGCCGAGAATAGAGCTCCACTCTCGGAGCAGACAGCTGCTCAGACGGCTCTCTGCGTGTGAAAAGTGACCCTTCCTTTTATCTCGGTGCATTGCACAAATTCAATTGTTAGCCAGTAACCTTTAATAGGCCCCTGTGATCTTTAAATGCTACTTTATATAGCATTCTGTGCTATCAGCTATTATCTTTCATACAAAAGCTTAATAGTGTCTATATAAATAGCATAAAGGAAAAAGAAATATATGTTTTTTTTTGTCCTTGTAGGAATCAGACTGTTAATTAGCAGCCTTCTTGGAAAACATTTGTTTGTGTATGTGTGTATGGAAAAAATGCTCACTGTGTGGAATGCTTTTCAGGCTTGCAACAATGCAGCATTATTTCATTTATTCTGATGTCGACTCCTGAGTTCAGTCACACATTGTAATTTAATTGCTTGCAGCGTATCTGTAGTTTCTCACAGTATATCCGCAGAGTTTTAGTGGCCCCTAGGGGACAATGTTCAGCCAGCAAGCTTGCTCACTCAGGCTACTGATTTCTTGCCTCTTTCTAGAACGTTACACTAAATTATGAGCAAAGCATTGTTTTTTACTGCTAAAAGGTATTCTGCTAAAACTCTATAACCTCTTAAAACTTCTTAATAATCACATTGTGTTGTCTAATTCATAGCATCGCTATGATTCATCGCTCATTCCAACCTGAGAGCCAGACAGGGTTATGCGCAAACACAAAGTGTCCAAGACAGCATAAAGCCAGACAGCATAAAGCCAACCTAAGCATCTTTCACAGGAAAATGCTATCTACTTTCTACTAATGAGTTGTGCTCCGGGAGCACGTTCGTAAGTCAGATTTGTTTTTAAGTCTGACAAAGTGAGACTTTGACGTCATTGACGCGAATATACAATGTAGAGCATTCTAATTCACTTGACTAAATCTCTTTCCCCTTTCCCCACACTGCCGTCACGTGGCCAAAAAACTTAACCGCCCCAAAGGAAAAGAATCTCATACATGTCAAATGTAATAGTGTTGTCTCTGCACCTTTAAATTGCGAGGGGAATCCTGGATGTCATTTTGTCTCAGAGCGGTTTGCCACAGTATTAGACTGAAAACTCTGTTTTGTTGTAGACATTTTCTATCATCGTGCTCTTGGACTGATCCATTGAAACCTATGAGGATGACTCATTTCTTCCACACCCACACATGCACACACACGTACATTATGCCGGATTTTACACATTTTATATATTCACTCACACACTGAGAACATTGCATATAATTGTAAATATTGGTATCAGGTGCACTGCAGTGTCTATTTTTTGTACAATCCACGTGAACTATTTTTTCGATTGAGCCTGTGGAATCTGTGGAAATTCACAACTTGAATGTTCTTAAGTTGGGGACTAGTAGGTTTTTGGCTTAAAAAAACGTTTAAGTCGAGTATAATATCATGCATGCATTACGTGATGGCAGCCAGAAACAATCGGTGTGTTCTTGAGGATTAGAGCTTTAGGGGCTTTAGAAAGGGGACGATATTTGTGTGATGATAGTGGTGTCTTCTCCCTTTGTGCTGCTCATTGCCTGTCAGTGATCAAGCCTCTGCAGACTCCTCACTCTCGTGTCTCTCTAATCCTGCCAGATTGCATAATTACAGGCTGTTGGACCCGCATATAGTCGTGGTAAGTGGAGCTTTGATTCTGCACATCCATTTCACCAGCCTAGAGCAATCGTGTCATAGAAGGGAGATCAGCTATGGCAATTCTCCCTCACCTTCAAGTGGTTAGTAATGTCTTGAAAAGACAAACAAAGCTACACCCATATGTGGACAAACAAGCTATTATTATTTTTTATTATTATTATTATTTGTGATTGAAAGTAAGTTTGACAACCATGATAAAAAGAAGAACCTAATTCCTTTTGGATGACAAGTTTTTGTAGCTGTGTTTCAGCATGAAGTGCTTTAGAGTGATGTGACAAACCTCGAAGCGTTAACTCTAGCACTTCTTGTTCCGCACAGTCTGCTGCTCCACACCCATCGGCTCTGACGCGCAGATATGTTTTAGAACTTGTTTACTTACTACATGCAGCCACTTTGCGGTTAAATGAATTTTATGCAGCTGTCAACATCAACAGCAAGCTGTGAGGTACAGTGTGTTCTGACACCTTTTTAACATAACCGAGCTTTCACGTATCGGCCCAAACCGGCTAGCCTTCTCGCCTCACGTGCATCAATGAGCCCATGATCCGATCGCAGGTTCAATGCTTGTCCTTCCTCGAAATGACTTTCACCCACTGCTGTTTTGGAGATGCCCTGGCTCAGTCGTCTAGGCATTACAGTGTGGCTCTTGTCAAAGTCGCTCATATCCTTACATTTCAGTAGATTTCAATAGATCAGTTTCAGTTTCAGTCAGTTTCTGACTGTTAGCTTGCTGACTAAGATATTCCACTCCCCGACAGGTGCCATTGCAAGAATATAATCAATATTATTCAATTCACCTGTCAGTGTTTTTAATTGTTTACGTCTGCTTGGCTTATACTCCTTCATTTTCCACAGACTAGCATTATGTTAGCAACATTCGTAGCCTAAGTTTCTGGGCAGCACATTGGAGCTTTTTACCGTCCCACTGGGCGAGCTAATGAATTCATGATTTGTCCAACACGATGAATGCACACCTGAAATGATAAGAAACAAATTACACAGGATTAGCTATGATAACACAATCCATCGCCCGCTGGCTTTATTTTGATTTGACATGGTACTCTGTGTGCAAAAGTGTTTTTTAAGCTGTTTAAGCCTGACTGTTGAGGTGTTACATTGAGGAGATTTTAACACCAGTGTGTCTTACTTATCATTGTGTAATCAGGGATTTTTAATTTTTTCTTTTTCCTTTTCTCCCAGTGCGTCATAAGCTTTTGTTTGCTTTGTCACCTCTTTAACGAGCATTCATCTTCTGATTAATGTGGTTTCCTGGGAAAGCATACACTGGCACTCTCTTTGCAGTACAAAACAAAATATGATGTATCACCTTTCTGTTAGAACAAGCTCAAGGGCACAGCGTGGCATCAGGCCATGCAGAGATCAGCAGAGAAAAGATAACTTCACGGCATTAGACGCACCGCTTGGACACGCCAGGCCCGCGTATTGTGTCTACCGAGCTAGCTGATATTCTCCAGTAATCTGATAAGAAGCCCAGGCGATTTACGACCTTACTGTCTGGAGTTTTTTTTTTTCTTTTATGAGACACGAGGCTGCCGGAGCAGTGTTACAGACTGACTCCTAATGTCTTCGTCATGACGAGTTTATAATAATGCTTTACAAACATGACTATTTTGTCATGGTCTGTTCTGTTCTGAGGTTATTTTGGGTGTTATTTATGTCTTTGGGTCAAACATGACTTATGGCGCATAACGGACTACCTTTAATTAGCTCTGAGAGTAATATGAATTAGTTTCTAAGTAGTAGATACAAGCTAAAGGTTGTAATGTCCTCTAACTTTTGAATTTGTTTTCAGGATCAGTTACTCAGGAAAACATCCTTCTCAAAGAGTTCACTCTTTCGGAATAAACAATTACCATGTGGCGCTTTCAGAAACGTCCGAAAATTTCGATCATGGTATTTTAGTCATCTGTTGTGTTTTTGGAGGAAATGAGCAGCTTGGAGCACGTAGCTCCTTAATGACAGACATGTGATTGCGAAGCAGCAGAGAAAGAGAGGGCCTCTGACTGACACCGTCATGCATCAGGTGCTGCTAATTTAGCCAGCCTGGTCTCCGAGAACAGGTCAGAAGGGTCAAGGGGTAGTGTGTATGTTTGTGTGTGTGTGTGGTAGTATCTGTACTTTTGAGTTTTCTGAGCCATTCATAAATCCAATGGATTAAGTATGTATTCGTTTATCGCTGTGACGTTCTGCTTTCAGGTTGCTAACACTCCATCGGCAAGCCTGTCACACTCCTGTGATTAATGTGTGGGTGGAAATCATTTGTCAAGCTGAGTATGTACTTTGCAGACAGCTAGCCCTGTAAAGCATGCTAAAAATAATTTCTGAGCACACACATGTGTATATGTATATATTAGAGATGGGGGAAAAAACAATACGGTAAAGTACAGTTAAACCTTGGTTTGAGAGCATAATTTGTTTTAGAAGGGTTCTTGTAAACCAAAGCACTTGTATATCAAAATTAATCCCCATAAGAAACAATGGAAACTCAGATGTTTTATTCCACAAAAAAATAATATTCATATAAAAATGATTAATACAGAATATAAAGTAAAAATAAAAACAAATTACCCTGCATTTTACCTTTGTAAAGAATATAGCTGGTGTGAGTGAGATGATAGAGAGCAGAGGATTGGGAGGGGGTTGTGATCACGTGACACTCAGCAGACAAAGCATATACGTACTGCTCGTAGTGCAAAACCTCGTTTATCAAGTTAAAATGTATTAAAAAGTTTTGCTCGTCTCTCAAAACACTTGCAGACCAAGTTACTCCCAATCCAAGGTTTTACTGTATCGCGATTCTTTTGTGTGGAAATTCAACTCAAAAATCGATTTCTTTCAAATTAATTTAAAATTTATATTTTTGGGCATTTGAGCTAATAAATCCATTGGTTGGCAGCACTGCATCCTGCGTATTAGGAGATAATTATTTGCCGAGTTTGTTTAGAATTGTAACAAAACAACAAAAAAACAATTAAAAAAACAATTTAATCCGGACATTTATAAAATCATGATACAGAATCGCAATACAGATTGAACTGCCACCGAGGGATCATGATAGTTTCATATCGCTCAGGTGATTCCTGTTGATAATATGCAGGGTGATTCACTCCGAAAGAGGCCCCTGAATATTCTGTAATAACTCTCGCCAGGACAAAGCAATCTGAACAGACAATGTACAATGTGCTGCTCAGGATATGAAGCTTCGAACACGCCCCTGAGTCAGACCGATATGGTAGGCGCCAGACAACCATCACGCCATTTAATACCACACGTCTTCTCTCAATCACTTGACTTAGTAATGAGCAGCGTGTGTTCATAGTGCGAACCTATTGGGTCACCAGTTCGTTTAAGTGATGTCAAAGTAAACAGGAAGAAATATGGTGTTCCTTACGTACCCTCGAAGAGCGTTGGAACAACAGGATCAGCGAGAGTTATTATAGAATATTCGGGTCCTCTTTCGAGTGAATCACCCCATATATACTACCAGTTAAAAGTTTGGACAAATATTCTCCTTCAGTGGTTTTTCTTTATTTTTATTATTTTCAACATTGCACAGTGATACTGGAGACATCCAAACTATGAAAGAACACATTTGGTAAACAAAAAAGTATTAAACCACAAGAATATGTTTTATATTTTCAGATTGTCCAAAGTAACTACATTGAGCATTGATGACAGCTCATGTCATTCTCTCATCAGATTCACGAGGTAGTCACCTAGAATAGTTTTCAGTGCATAGCTTTGCCTTGTTAGGCGTTCATTTGTGACACTCCTTGCCTTATTAATGTGCTCTAGACCATCAGTTGTCTTGTGCAGAGGAAGGGTGGGTCAATACTGCTATACAGCTCCTGTACAAATCCATATTATAGCAAGAAACACTCAGGTAAATGAAGCTTAGATGAGCCGAAAAACCTCAAAAACTTTGAATATATCCACAAGTTAAGTTGCCAAAACCATCAAACATATGATGAAATGGCTCTCACAAGGACCGTCCCAGGAAAGGAAGACCGAAAGCTACCTCTGATGCAGAGGATAAGTTTATTAGTATGAACTGCAGATTTACACACTGTACAGCACCTCAGATTAGAGCCCACATAAACGCTTCTCTGAGTTGAGAAGCGACAGACATACAGTATTTCAACATCAGTGTTTCAAGAACACATTACAAGTTTTGCTTGGGCAAAGAAACACAAGGACTGGACATTAGATCAGTGGAAAACTGTTCTTTGGTCTGATGAGTACAAATTTAAGATTCTTGATCGTAACCACCGTGTCTTTGTTAGACGTAGAATATGTAGAGAAGGCCAACAGACGGGTCTTGAAAGTGTGGTTCAGACTGTGAAGTCTGGAGGAAAAAAATATATATAGAAAAGTATAGAACAATTAGATCACTATTCACAGTTTTGCAATGTACTATATACACAGTGATACATGTTTGTGCACAATTTCTTAGAAGTAGTGCTGCATTAATGGACACAGTATTCATTTAAAAGTACAGTATCAGTCTGAGGCCAATACCAACAAACAATGGTAGATCAGATGTCAGAGAAAACATAGGAGATGTCAGATCCTGTGACAACAAGTCTGAAATAATTTTAAAACAGTATTGGAAAGGACTTGACATTGACTAATACTAAAGGTTTTAATAGAGATGTCTCAAAAGACTGGTAACTAAATAAATTTCTTCTCTGCAGCACAGTTATGTTTTGGTCTTGCTTTCCTGGTTGGTAGATGCAATAGACAACAATGATGCAAGAACTGTCCCAGAACAGCAACTGACTGTTGTTGTTGTTACTTAATTACCTAATTCCATGAGAGTATCAACTACCGCTCAAAAGTTTGGGATCATTTTCTAACTCCATGGTCTTTCCTGATTTTTATTTCTCTCTCCATTATAAAACAATGCTGAGGGAAGGTCTTCATGAGAGACAGTATCGTCATGGTGCTTGATGGGTTTTGCAAACGCACTTGAGAATACTGTTCTTGATCTGACCTTCACGTCTTAAAATAACAACTGACTGCTGTTGTTATTGTGGTTACCTAATTTCTTATGTTTTATTTCAGTTTTGAAATCCCTAGTATTGTTGTAGAATGTAGGAAATAAATCACTAAACAAAAACTAAGAAAATTGCAATTTGATCCCAAACTTTTGATTTATATATAAAGTATATCTAAAGTATATATAAAGTATATATATANAGTTCTTTTTTTAGCATTTTGCGTTCATCTCATTATCCCCCGTCATGTCGTGGGGAAGCTGAGCCCCGAGCTTTACAGTAAGTGCGGGAGAGATCTTTTAGAGATGGATAGCGTTTCCAGTGTTTATTGACTGCCGAGAGAAAGCTTCAGATGGCAAGGATATAGAGATACATTAGCAAACCAAAAAAAAAAAAGCACAGCCTTGACGAGAGGAAGAGGAGAGGAAAGCATCACGCTCCACAGACAGCCAGACTTATCGATCGCCCCCCCGACCTGCCACTCTCTTGAACCCACTTCCTGTGTTTTCAGAACCGGGCACAACAGCAGCGCAAAACACACATAATTGGGTTTTATAGTCTGATCATCAGAGCCTTTTATAGTCTAATCATTCCAGGTGTTAGAGGCTGCACATTACAGCCTGATGCCGTATCATATTAAAGCGCTGCAGACAGAGAGAACTGCAGAAGAGGACAAACGCGAGGTTTGCTGATGCACTGTTTTTTCCGACGCCCGATGTCAACATGATGTGCAAGTCAAAGCACTTTGCTAATTTATTGACATTTTTCCCCCTTTGTAAGACAAGCTCATCAGTGCTCAGACTTGTGAAAGGCTGAAAGAAAAATGGAAACCGATCTGTCTAAATGATCAGGTTGGCAGATGTCACATTGCAAACTCAGGATGTTTTCAATTTAGGCAATTACTTGCACAGACTCTCATCATTAGATACAAAGAAAACCTCTTCCGTCTTGCATTCTGTCTCAATATCATCACAGCCTGAGACACATTTTAATTTTTCTTCCTGTGAATGTGCACGGCTTGAATCAGAAAACACCTTCAGCCTGCAAAACTATTATCACTATCACTATTCACAGTTTAGCACTGTACGATATTCATAGTGAAATACATGTACACATAAAAAATCACATAAATAGAGAACAAAACTACAGTATCAGTAGCAATGGATCAGATGTCAGAGAAAACAAAGCAGGTATCACGTCCTGTGACAAGTTGGAAGGTGAAATAGTTTTGGGTCTCGATATTAGCTCCTACTAATCGTTTTAGTAAAGATGTCACAAAAAGCAAGCTTCTGTTAATTTTAAATCAGCCGCCTTAATTTGTAATTATTTAAATAAAAAAGACTAAATACATGAACCATATCAATGATATATTTGTGTGACCTGATATATACAGTAAGTTATATATAATCTACCGTTTAAAAGTTTGGGATCACTTTCTTTTTTTCTTTTTCTTTTTTTTTTTTTTTTTTTTTGAGTTTCCCGATTTTGCAGAACAGCTTACCTTTGTGTCTTAAAATAACAGCTCAGTGTTTTTGTTGTTGTTACATAACTGCCTAATTACATGTGTTATTTCATAGTTTTGAAATCCCCAGTATTGTAGAATGTAGAAAATAAATCACTGAACAAAAACAATGAAATTTGCAAGTGATCCCAAACTTTTGAGCGGTAGTGTATAAGTTAATCTTATATAAATAGTAAATATCATTATCCTATCATCAGATCGTCACTTGCATCTGACTTTTTCGGACACATTGTTTGGTCACATTATTTATTTATTTGTTTGTTTGTTTGTTTCGCCACACCTCAGTCTAATGTTCCAAATGTTCCTCCAATTAACACGTTAGCGAATTACATTTTCCAATTCAAAGTTAATTGGATGCAAGAACTATGTAGAAGCTGATTTTCAGTTCAGAGAGAGTCCATGTGACATCAGTAATGAACACAGTCACGTTATTTCCACCCCATTGCACTTCAATGATGTAGAACGCAGTGCCTCTGTGATTCGACGCAGATGTGAGGAAGTGAGAGCGCAGGGCTTTTCCCCTATCGAACCCCACATGATAGTCACACAGAGGGAACATGGGGAATCCTTACATCATGGCTCTGTGTTGTGTACGTGCGTAGAAAATAAACAGTAGAACACAGGTTAAAGTACCGTAGGATAATATTTTCAGTAATTTCCTGTGAATTACATGAGGTTGAATTAAATGCAGGTCTTTTCAAGATTTTATTTAATTTCCATTTTAATCCTTTATAGTTAATCATCGTTGAATTCCTCTATAAACCCGAGACCTCATGTCACAAACTCCCATGATATACGTTAACATCCGTTTCCATCAGGTCCTTCGTATATGGGGATCCCACCCGCCTGCCTGCCTGTATTATGTGTCTTGGCAGAAGCATACACACGTTCTGCCTTACCCACTGCATTCTTTATTGATTTCATGTAAATGCTGCATATCGTTTATTATCTCCCATGAACGCCTCAGATTCGGCAGATTTAGTCAGCTTTTCTTTTTTCTTTTTTCTGATAAGCAACTACAGGGGTTAGACAATGAAACTGTAACGCCTGGTTTTAGACCACAGTAATTCATTAGGCCAATCTCCTTTTGCGGCCAATGCAGCATCAGTTCGTCTTGACAAGTCCTGCACAGCGGCCAGAGGGATTTTGAACCATTCTTCTTGCAGAATAGTGGCCAGGTCACTACGTGATGCTGGTGGAGGAAAACGCTTCTCCAAAACATTTCAAAGTGGCCCAATAATATTTAGATCTGGTGACTGTGCAGGCCATGGGAGATGTTTAACTTCATTTTCATGTTCATCAAACCACTCTGTCACCATTCTTGCTGTGTGTATTAGTGCATTATCCTCCTGATACATGGAACTGCTTTCAGGATACGATGTTTGAACTATTGGGTGCACATGGTCCTCCAGAATGGTTCGGTAGTTCTTGGCAGTGATGCGCCCATCTAGCACAAGTGGCCTAGGGAATGCCATCATATTGTAGCTCAAACCATCACTGATTCACCCCCCATGCTTCACTCTGGGCATGCAACAGTCTGGGTGGTACGCTTCTTTGGGGTATGCCGATATTACCCTTGTCACAGCTGCGCCAGCGAGACACACACCAACAATTTGTCCTCTTTTGAACTCTGATATGTCACCCATAATATTGTGTGCATTGCAATATTTTAAGTAAAACTGTGCTATTACTCTGCTAATTAAACCTTCACACTCAAATTTAGCTATGATATGTTTCAGTTTCATTGTTCAACCCTGTATATCAACTATAGATAAACGCTCAGTGCACGTCAAATTTTTTCCCCTAATTAGAGAGCGTGCCGTTCATTAAAGAAAGCAGCTTCGAGTTTGACAAGTTTGTTTTTCAGTAACACACTTACACACTTAACACACACTCACATAGTGTTCCTTCCTAATCACTGCATTTAACTTCACATTATCCTGCTGTTTCATGAGAAATCTTGTAATATTTGGTTTTATATTCACTCATTACACATTATGGATTTGTTACAGCAGGCTTACGCACCACTATGGCTGCTTTTAACAAAAAACGTAGATCCTGACTTCACTGGCTGATTCTATTGTCTCGAGCTGAGGCAAATTCTATAGATCTGATTTTTGCAAACCAAGTCAATTAAGTAAAGCTTTTGTTTAAATTTTTATTATGTGTATATGTACATGTGTATTACTATGACTATCGTACAAATGGCAACTTTACAGTTTTATAATATGTATAGGTTTATTATTTTTTATTTATTTGTTGTGCCATAATTAGTACTCAGATTCCTAATGAAGCAACATTTTGGCGATTAACAAGTTTAACATAGATTCTATTACAAGATTTTGCAGGAATTGCTTTGATTTGGCATCTGTTTTGTAGTTTTAATATTTTTTGTTCATCTTTATGGTGACACAGTGACTTAGTGTCTAGGACTGTCGCAGGCACATTGGGGGTTCGAATCTTGCCCCGCAGTCTGTGTGGAATTTGCATGTCTTTGCTGTTATTGGTGGGTTTCCTCTGGGTACTCGGTTTTCCTTTACTAGTCCAAAGACACACAGTGTAGGATGACTGGCGCATCTAGATTGCCTGTAGCGTGCGAGTATGTGTGCTTATGTACTGTGATGTGGTGGTCCCCCCATCCAGGGTGCACTGCATCTTGTGCCCCTGAGTTTCCTGCAGTTTTTATCTCACTATGACATCATCGCCAAGCGACGCACCCAAGCACCTGCGCCATCGCCGTGATTGTTGTTGTTGTTACTTAATTACCTAATGCCATATGTTATTTCATACTTTTGAAATCCGCAGTATTGTTCTAGAATGTAGAAAATAAAAGGCACGTCCAAGTGTCTGTCTCACTTTAAAAACCCATAACAAAAAAAATCTTTTTTAAATGTTCTTAAAAAATGATTAAGAAATTTGCTCGGACATTACTGGTACTGTTTGGTTAGAAGTGACACGTATGTTTTTGTAAAAAACACCTACAGTAAGGAGCGTTTCTCATGGAGTTCTGAAGAACAAAGTGACCAGACGAGAGGTTTGCGAGCAGTATCAGATGTGCCACAGGGGCCGTAAAGTAGCACACACATCTCCGGAACGTTCTGCTCTGCTAACACAATCTGGCTGAAGTTTGTGGGAGAGGGGAGATACAAATAAAGAAACACACACACACACACACACACACACACACACACACATACACATACACGGTGCATTTAAAAAGATAGTGCCTCTGTAGTGTACACATCTGCTTTCTCAAGAGCTGCCAGGTTCATTTGGAAGAGCCAGGCTTATCTACAATGCATTATTTATTATTGTTGCGGAAGGAAGATTCTCAGACTTGGTGATAAAATAAAGGTCAGGAGACAGGTGTGGGTTCAGAGTGTGTAGGGAGTCCAGTCGATTGTGAGAATCACACTGAGGCCTGAAGAGGACCTGAGGAGGTTTTTATTTGGAAACATTTTTAGAATTTTTTTCGTGCTCAAGTTTCTCACAGAGAAAGAGGCGTGGCCTGTGCCACTTTTTGCCTAAGAGCTGTTATGGACTGTGAACTCTGTCTTGTTGACGATTTTCCCAAATGGATTATTCACCATCAGGACAGCTTTACAGGAAAGACATTTTCCATCATCGTTCTCCAGGACTTATTAACTGAAACCATATAATTGTAAATATTGGTATCTGCTGTACTGCTGTGTCTATTTTTTTGTTTAATACACATGAGCTACGTCATCTCATCTATGAATATTTGTAGAACCGCGGTTCATTCATATCTGTGGAAATTTGCAACTCGAATGTTAGTAAGTTGGGGTCTACCTGTAAAAATTTTTAGCTGACTCTGTAGACTGAATCTAAGGATTTAAAAGTCAGGTTTCGGGCAAAAGGGTGAAGCCTGAGGTGACAAACACACACACACACACACACACACACACATACACACATACACACACACAGGTGAGTGAGTGGCGGAGATGCTCAGCATTCCTCCGGGCGGTGAGCTTTGCACTTAGTCAGTCAAAGAAAGGTTAGCTGTAATTCATGCTCTTGATCTTTTCTTCCGCTGCTGTCCAAAGCAGCCTTCCTCCCGCTCGGTTTCTCCTGCGCTTCCTCTCTCCCTCTCTCTCTCTCTCTTTCTCTCTCTAATACACTTCAACTTGAACTGACCCAGTCGGGGGTCTCCCTGCTTCGTGTTTCCCTCCGCTTCGGAACTATCCATCAAGGGCCCGTCTGGTTTGTAGAAACCCGAGAGAGCTCTCCACAAAGCTTTCTTAGTGAGTTTCACTTATGTGAGTTTCTATATATATATGTGTGTGTGTGTGTGTGTGTGTGTGTGTGTGTGTGTGTGTGTGTGTGTGTGCGTGTGTGTAGGTGATGGAATCCTTTGACCTGCAAAATGCATCTCAGAGTACCTCAGGGTCCCACATCCTCGTCTCATTCACTCACTCACTGAAACACACTTACACGCACACACACATAGCACTCATCTCTCTGCACTCTTAAAGCAATCAGCTTTTTTTTTTTTTTTTTGGCTTTGCTTCTTTATGGTTTCCTGCAGAGCTGCTGATCCTCGATATGAGATTCACAGGCGCAACACAACGTGAGAAATAAAAATGTTTACATAAAAAATATGCTTTGCTGCACAAAATTGGCGAATGTAATGATATAAATTAGTGTAAAAAAATAAGGATCACTTTGTTTTGTAGAAGAAAAGTGTTGTTGATGTGATTGAGTTCATTTCATGTTAAAGCTGTTAAGATACAACAGTCATTGTTGTTATACATGAAGTACTGGGTTGGACCAACGTTTGCCTTCAGAACTGACTTAACCCTTTATGGCATAGATTTAACAACCTGCGGGAAGCATTCCTAAGAGATTTCAGGCAATATCGACACGACCACATCATGCAAATGTTGCAGATTTGTTGTCTGCACGTCTATGGTGCGAATCTCTTGCACCACCACATCCCCAAGGTCCTCTGAGATCTGGATTTAGACCTACTGTGGAGGCGATTTGTGTCTATTGAACAGCTGGATATGATTTTAGCTTTGTGACATGGTTTATTATCCTGTGTTCATAAAGCAGTCAGCAACGATACTTTAAACAATGCAGAATTTAAACAATGCTCAGGTGGTACTAAAGGGCCCAAAGTGTGCCCATAAAAACTAAAAACTAACATAATCACTATGCCAAAACTGCAAAAAGTTGCGGTGAATCGCGATACAAACGAATCTGACTTACTAACGTGCTCCCACCTACTGTGTTTACATTACGTTATATTGCTCTCTCTCTCTCTCTCTCTCTCTCTCTCACTCTCACTCTCTCTCTGTGCATTACATATGACTTACAAGTGTCACTTCATCTATTTTACTTTCCAATTCAATCTGACTCTCAGTCGTTGTGGCTGTCTTATAGACTGTTGGACCGATCTCAATATAATTTGAACATATAACAATGTAATATACATAAACCAACAAACTCTAGTTGCTACAAATAATTGTGTGTGTGTGTGTGTGTGTGTGTGTGTGTGTGTGTGTGTGTGTGTGTGTGTGTGTGTGTGTGTGTGTAAGGCAAACAGGGCTTGACTATATTTGGGAAGCCAAGCGTGCTTGATGATCCCTACACACCTGCTGTGGGACAGGAATTGTGTAGCCTCACTATGTTCCTGTTCTGACAGAAGCACACACACATACACACACACACACGCACACAAGCATGCTTGCGCTCACACACAGACAAAATTAATTAAAATTAGAATCAAAACGACAGAGGATTAGTTGAAAAATGCAGACAATGCCCCTGTTGTCTTGTCACGTCTGCACAGCGGGCTTTCTCTGTTCAGGACACACAGGACAGCTCTCTCCTCTCTGTCTGTCGTTTGCTGTACTACAACACAAAGACTATACGATCTTAAACCTAACCCTAATCCTTTTTTTTTTTTTGAAAGTGTTTGTCAGATTAATGTTTGTTAGAAAGCTAAAACTGAGACTTCTGGAGAGAGAGAGAGAAAAAAAGCCAAGCATACATCAGAGCTTTTTTTTTTCTCGCTAATTTGACATAAAGCATATTGTCAGTTGAATAAACTTCTGTCTTGTATGAACTCTCCTCCTGTAGCCTGGCCACATTCAGACATTCCTGCACGCGCACTCTGCACACACACACACACGCAATTACCGCTTGTTAGAAAAAGTGTGATATTGTAAACACACCAACCCATCCCAGTTTTTCCCCCCTATAATTACAGCTTCTGTTAACCCTGGAGGACGCGTTCTTTCCAGACCCACCACCGCTCCTCTAAGAAGCCTCCGTTGTTGATTGCTCATCTTTATACCACACAACAGTGTGGAGAATTGTGTCTCTACACGGGCCTGTGATATTTAACTCTGCTTACATGATATTCCCCAAAACTCTCAAGCTTTATGGCATTATGTATTATACGTAAGCTGGTACAGTAAGAAAGGAAACATTCATCATATGGATATGGGGCGTTTTTTTCTTTCTGTCAGGGTAACTGGAGAGAATATTGAGTTGTTTAATTAGAAAAAAAAAATAAATCTAGCCCACTGTTCAGTGCTGTATTTTCCTCACATTTCTGTAACCAGAACGTCACACCTTTCTCAAAATCTCTCTCCCTCTTTAAATCCTCGTTCCTGTTTGTCCCGTTTTCCCATACCCGGGACGTTTCACCTTTCTGTGGTCGTTCGCAGCTCAGGCCGTTTTGTCCCTGTTTCTCTAATTGGCGAGGGGAGACAGGTGGCGCCCCCGGTTGTGCAGGGACCTCGTTAGTGCGGTCTCTGTGTAATCCTTTTGTTTTTGCAGTGTGAACATAGAAGCGAGGGCATGAACTTGTGACGCCAGGCCTGCAGTGTAGTGCCACTCACCCGTGCTGATCTCCCTCCCAGCCTGCCCCTGTTATTATAAGAAGTGTCATGGGGTCGAGACCACAACAAACTCTAAACGCTACACCCCTCCTTTTCCTCTCTGGTGTTGTCAGGTTCATTTGGAAAATGTAAAAAGCTCGAAAGGAGCTGAAACACTTTTGTTTGGGGATTTATTTTTAGTGATGGACCAACATAATGTAAGGAAATTAAGCATTGGATCGCTGTGTTCAATGTGGGAATTTATGGAACCAAACGGGACGTTGGAGTGCACATGTCAGAGTCACGTGGACACACATCTTTACCTAATCTAGCCAGACAGCTACGAGGGTCAGTAAGGGTTAGTGGGTCAAAGCAGTCACTCCTGGTGTCCATGCTGCTATTTGTCACATTTAATCAATACATCTGAGTAGTATTGTCATTTTGTGTACAATCTACACCCTTCCTGATTCATTCATTTAAAAGCTAATGTGCATTTGGCACAACTGTTGAGTTTTTTTTTATTATTTTTTTTAAGAGAGGTTTTCCCCTCCTACTGTCCTCTTTTTATTCTACCCGAACACACCTGTCGCTGTAGGAGTAGCGTAAAGTTTTATCCTTCCTATGGGTTATGAACTGTTCGGTTAATTACACAGGATCAAAAATGGGGCTTTGTTTAAAGTGTGCAAATCCTCCCTATTTTCCTGCTCCGCTTGTCTTGTGTTCTCTTGGCACACCATCCAAGCCCTCATAGGCAGGTTGTGTATGTATGTGTGTGTATGTGTGTGTGAGGGAGTGTTGATTCCTCAAGTTCTGTAATGATTCTTTTTTTTTTTTTGCAATATTGTTTTACAACCATCTGAAACAGGAGCCTGTCTGTTTCTCAGTTCCTTCATGTGAAAAGCCTGGCGTGATCCGAAAGCCAAGCATGACATGGGCTAGTGCTGCAATATTAGCGACAGGGGTCTCTTATCCAACCCCCTTAGTAACTTTTTGATATTTCGCATTCACAGCAGATAATTATTCAGTGCGCTCTCTCTCTCTCTCTCTCTCTCTCTCTCTCTCTCGCTCTCTTTCTCTCTCTCTCGCTCTCTTTCTCTCTCTCTCTCTCATTCTCTTTCTCTCTCTCTCTCTCTCTCTCTCTTTTTTTTACACTTAGTGTGGGAGTAAAAGAGTAGAAGTATTAATGCTCCATGACTGCTTACTAATGCTCTGCCATAGTCGCGGTGTCAGACTTGTTATTTTCTTCATGAGTTGCCGGGTGGTCTTGTGATTCACTCACTACACCACACAGACCTGTATTTGCCCTGTCTGTACTTCTGTTACACGCAGGCTTTTCTGCTTGTATTGGGCTACAAAGTTTCAAAGTTCCATATGTCTATGTTTTTTCCTTAATTCATGACCTTTAAACAAAAAGGAACACAAAGTAAAGACAAATCTCCATGTACGTGTTTGCTTAAGTTCAGCTTCTCCAAATCGTTCCAATCACTAATTTCAACACTACTACTAATGAAATACTAAATACCTCTTTTGAACGGCCAGTGATTTTTAAAATGTCTTTTTCGTCACAGATATAAAGCAATGATACGTCGATGTTCAGCGCCTCACTTAGCTTCCATAAAGTGAGCATTGCACTTGGTAGTAAATATACACTGTAGTATGAGTATATATTCTGTGTTAAATATATACTCCATGCTTTGGGGAGCAGCGGCAGACAGAAGAGGTAATGACAGGATTGTCTTATAGCAGTTGTCGTATGGTTTTATAGCAAAGAATCTGAGACAAAGTGCCAAAGTGTCCGTCCAGAGAGTGTATTCATGATCAACAGAGTGGAATGGAAAGGCAGATTATGAGGTGGATAGTAGCCTTGCGTCAGAAAAAGAAAAAAAAGGATGCTAATTTCTTGGGCTGATTTCTAATTTTTTAGGGATGGAAATTGAACTGAAAAGTGTCATCCCTAGTTAACAGTATTACTTCAAACACTGTGCATCAAAAGCAGGTCTAAAACCACTCTGTATAAACTGTGGTCTGTAATGCTAGACTGTATGTTTTCTGTCTATTATGGGGTTACTCTAAAAAAAAATCAAGGTACTAGTCTGTAGCATAAAGCAATCACGAAAGCCTATGAAAATATTTTAGTTCAAGGCCTCCTTGTTATTTATGTCAGTCTGCCCTACCAACCGTCAACTGCCTTGCTTTTCAGCAGTGTTTAGACAATACCTTCTGCCAGATTAATTAATTTAACCAGCATGACTCTGTAGATACTCTAGCATGGGGGTTGTGGATTCTGGAACCATTAACTTTGAGGAAATACCTCTTATTTAACTTTCCAAATTGTAGCTCTTAAATCTCAGAGCATTTTAGCCATTATTTATTGTGCTGTTTTTTTTTTTTTTGGTAAGAAACATATAGGGCGCAGGATTGTGCAATATAGAGTGGATTCATTTTTTCAGCACAAAATAGTCAATATGATGAACTGACTTTTTGTTAATTTTAAGCGACTTCCCCCAAACATGACTGTCACATAGGCATAGAAATAGCACTGATTACACATAATCACAAGTTTTCATGGTTCTTTTCGGTTGTTTCCATGACCAAAAAATACTGTAATAATAACATGCTCATTTTGAGAGTTCTAAATTTTTCCGACTTCATTCACATATTCCAGTAGCGGTAAAGTTTACCCTTTATAAAAGTAATGATGACTTTTGTTCTACCTGACAGATGCGAAAACCCAAATACACATTTTGAAGTCTGACGCCTCTCCATTAACACACAAGAACTTATCAATATAAGACTTCTTAAATCATCATTGACCTATGTTGTGTTGTGTTGTGTTGTGTCTGTTCCACTTGGGTTTTAAGGGTTTAATAGAAAGTAGTGTATGTAGTAGCGTTTTTCTTGAAATAAGCACAGCAACTCCAAATGAAACAGCTTGGTGGTACCTCGGACTCGGGCTGCCTTTTTTCCTTTGAGTTAATCCAACACCGTGTTCCAGAGTGAGGAAAGCGAGCTGTGGTGATTTGGCAGCCAGGCTCGACACAAACAAGGTGTTCCTCTCATTAGTGTTTAGCGACTGAGAGAGGCTTAGTGTGGTGCAGAAGGGACGTGGAGGAACACCAGTGCTGTTCTTGGCTTCTAGCTCATCTTGCCATAGCTATATGGAAAAGTACAGCTCTCTGCCTCTTCCTTTCCCTTTCTGGATGAGGCACTTCTGTTACAAAAGTGAGTGATTGTGAAGGTTTTTTATATACTGTATATATTCCACTGGTCCACTGGGTCATCAAGAGCAGCAGGTGAATTAAGGATTTGCTTTGAACATGTGATCACAGACTTGCTGTGCATACTGTATATCTAATCTAAGGTATAATCTAATAAAATGGATATAAGTATAGGTTGAATGGCTCAGGGGTCAGCATAGGGTTGCCATCTCAATTTAGATTCTGATCCTGAGTTTTCACAAGTATGCTGTTGATTCACATTCTCCCGTTGTCCACTAACAGGTACTTTGGGTCCCATAAAAAATGCCAGTAGGGGGAATGATTTCACTCCAATATTCCCACTTCGCACAAAGTGTTCTCTTAAAAATACTGAGAATACCACAGCCATGAATGAACGATGCTAAAATCATGGGACACAGACATGAGACGACTCATGAAACTTTCTCAAGACTTCTCTCATAGTGCAAGTCCGGAGTTCGTGACTTTTCCTAGACGCTGTAAAATAACTGGGGTTTTGAGCATCGCAAAAACCCCTCCATTTTGTTTTAACTGTACATAAAGTCGAACATAATCACATTAATATGGCACCCTGTCTTCCCCCACATTTACTTTGACAATGCCGACTTCAGCTCGAAGGCCGTTTTCTCTGTACTCCAGTAGTATATTGGGTCTGACAGCCTGGAGTCCTGCCACAGGCAGTATGGTTTATTTGAGAAATGGAGATTCTCTAAAGGTTCCACTGTGATGCCCCAAGTCTGCACTTGTGAAATGGATGGAATCTGGCATTTTTCAGCACGACACATTTGAAAGAACTTCCTCTTTGTCTTATGCTCCCTCCTGGGACAAAGCACATTTTTTTCACAGTTAATGGAGCAACAAACAAACAGCTTTAGGTCAGGCTTGGCCCTGTAGAGTAAATAGTGTTAAATCGACTCTTTTACTGTGTATCTCTATCTGCACACACACACACATACTGTATACGGGCTTTATACATTTTATATATTCACTGACACACTGAAAATATTGTGTTTAATTGTAAGTATTGGTATCTGGTGCACTGCTGTATCTATTTTTTTGTACAATACAAAAAAGCTACTTCCATTATTGAACTGGAAGTAGAATCGTGGAAATTCGTAACTCAGCATTTGTAAGTCAGTGTTCTACTACATGTAGTTATGTATCATGGAATATGTGATTTTATGTAACATTCAGCCCTGATTTAAGTATAAGTAATTGATTGAATTGTTTGCCAGAATGATATCTTGAGAACCCTATCCATGAACTTCTTTTACGCCTTTGCCGTAAAATGTTGATGTTTGGCTTGATCACAGTTTAGCTTATTCCTTGCTCTATTAATCACAGTCCTATAATTTTATTTAAAATATCTATTTATGTTGCCCAAACTATCCTAAAGAATCTTTAAGCATTGCAAAGAGCTGCTTTTACTTCACCATGAATGATAGAGGCTGAATGTTCGACTGGATTTGTGGGGTGAGCCGAAAAACGACAAGATCCAGAAATTCTGAGTTGACTCCGCATCAGATTTCAGTGGGAACACTGCAGTCTGTAAAGCTCCTCAGAGCGGAGTACCAACCCCAGACACCCAAAACTCTGACAGCTGCTTCTCCATTCAGCGTTGTTCCAGACCTTCCTTTATCAGACATCCGGAAACCTCATTAAAGGACGTCTTCAGAATCCTCAAATTCGGGATTTTTGATTCTGCTTTTTTCTTGCTCAGCTATTATAAAACAAAATAAAGAATACCCTCTTTATTATTATTTTTTAACAGGAAGCAGTTTTATGGAGCTTCATCCATTTATCCCTTAGACCAAGCAGTATCCATATCCTTCTTGCATGAACGTAAACAGTCTGAGGTCTAGCTTTAAGCAGGGTTTAATGAAAAAAAAAAAGGTTTTGTGTAGTAAAAATGACCACCACACCAGACAAGTCATAACTTTATCCATGTCTGAGAAGCCTTAGAGGTGATTTTTCACATTTTTACAACCACAGGCATTGCCCCAAAACCCCCCCATCCTCCATCCTCCATCCCCCGGGTTTCACCGAGACGCCGATGTGTATGTGATTCAGTCTGACAGCGCTTGTTTTCTCGACTTCCGTCCAAGTTCTTTCTAAACGCTGGCAGCAGCAGCTCAGGCCCAAGCATGACCACGTCACAGCTAAAGAGTCAGATTGACAGTTACGTTTTCCTTAAGTGTCAGGAATCTCAGGAAGCGCTAAAGCACTTGCCAAAAAACAATCAGCTCTATTTTATTTTATTTGCCGCTAATCAGCAAGTTTGCCTCGAGCTGTGTTTGCTTTGGTAACGGCGGTGTTTACTGTCTGTGAGCGAGCATGCTAATGACCTGAGCAGCCTGCAGGTGAGATGTTTACAAGCGTCACAAATGCGATGGCATTTATGCTTGCCTCAGTTGGCATGGCCACACGGGAACTGTGTGGGCCTGTAGCTATCCCTCACACACATATAATTATTAGTTGTGAATCTTTATGCAACTGAAACTGTCATGAACTGAAATATGAAGATGCTTCTTTTTTTCTTTTTTTCTTTTCTTTGTTGGCGTGTGCTCAACCTCAGATGTTTTTGATTTGCAGGCAGCCTGTTGGATAAAGGTGCATTACGATGTGGTTCAGACAAAAGCATGGACATTTACTGAATTTGGGATTTCCACCTGTTAAAAATCACTTCAAATTAGCTCGCAATTCGAATAAATGAAAAACATAATCATGCAGGGATAGAAAGTTCTGCTCTTGCCGTTTTAATGATGATGTAATTCTCAGTGTGGGGTTTCAAAGTCTGTTTTATTATGCTGCGTTTCCCAAGGCGAGGCAAGCTGACACTTTTCCCTCATTAAACTACACACTCTAGACAACACCTCTTTCTCGAGTGATCGAGAGAGAGAGAGAGAGAGAGAGACAGTGAGAGGGAGAAAAGTCTACTTTTTTCGTTGTCTTCCCCTTATTTTCACAGCCATTCTTGCTGTGACAATTTCTTATTTTTCATTGGGAGTTTCTTTCTTTCTTTTTCTAAACCTGGCATTCTTTTTCTTTTTTTTTCTGACTTCAAAGCCTCCGTCGCTCTGAGAATGCGTTTCAGCTTCCCATTGTGCTGGCTTTGCATATTCATGAAGGCTCTCTCTTTCTTTCTCTTTCTTTCTCTCTCTCTTTCTCTCTCTCTCACTCACTGCTGGAGAGCAGAGAGATTGAAAGCGGAACAGTAGAGCCAAGCTGTCGCGAGAACCTGTGTGCTGCTGGGCGTGTGTACATGGGGTCACGGGGGAAATGACTAATCTCTGAAAAGCTCTCTTTAGGTGTTGGATGTTTTCATTTCAATTACGTTACAAAAATGGCTAATGACATCTACTTAATATTGTGGTTTCTGTATACAGCATACTGTTAAAACTGTCTGTGAAAAATCTCGGCCATCTCAAGTGATGTTATCTGAAAGTTGCGTCATAGCAACTGTGTTTCTTTCTTGTTAGGTAGAAACGTTGCTCAAACTTGCTCAAATTCATTATTAAGCAAATAATGTTCTTAGCAGCAAAATATCTTCATATTGATGGTGAAAAGTGAAATAACGAGCACTCAGTAATTTTTTTTTACAGGTAAGGGTGTTTTCCAAAGTTTTATTCAAAGCCTGATGTATTTCCAGTAAACTGACTGTGTGTGTGTGTGTGTGTGTGTGTGTGTGTGTGTGTGTGTGTGTGTGTGTGTGTGTGTGTGTGGAGCTTCTGCTGATGCGTAATTACCTCACCTCATCTAGCTTGTTTTATAGAGCTGTTTCTGTCCTCAAAGTCTCTCCATCCCTCTTGCCTGATGATGTGATCATGAGTTGTTGTCTGGGGCCTGAGTGCTTTAGAGGGCACATGTGTATAACGGTGTGAGTGAGGTGTCTTTCAGCAGAGCCAGAGGTGATGAGTGCAGGGGACAGAGCCAGAGGAAAGCCACCGATGATGTCAGGCCTCTGGGTGGCAGGAACCTGATTGTGTTTCCCAGCTTTGTGCAGCTGTTGGGCTCAAGGAAGTGCATGGTTTGACACACTAAACCCCCTCCCCACCACCACCACCAATATCCCCACCCAAAATCTGCCCCAGTGAAAAAATTCACAGTCTTAGGGGTTAATTCTGGCATGAAGCAGAACATCGCTGCTAGCTTGCATTCCTTCGCTGACCATTGTAACTTAAGAATCTGTGCCTTCATGGCTTTTTCTGGGTTGATCTTTGCTCTTCGGTTGAGTGCCGAATTCTGTGCTTGTCAAGCCGATTTTCTCCTAGTACGAGCGTGATCAGAGTTAAGAAAGCATATGCTGCTGGCTGTCTTAATAGCCTGCCACTGCATCATTACTAACTCCACGTTATCTAATATATATCATACGATGTTAAAAAGAACAGAAACCTTTTTTTACTCCCGCCTCAGTTATAGTGCAAGGCTACAGACAGGTGTCATTTCAATTAATCCAGGACAACTTTTCAGAGAAAAGAGTTTGTACAGTAAGTCCCCGACTTAGGAAACATTTGTGTTGAGAATTTCTGCAGATGTGACCGGACCGCGGTGCTACAATCATCTGTTAGATGGGAATAAATCACAGCAGTAGCTCACGGGTATTGTACAAGAAATGGAAACTGCAGTGCACCAGATACCAATATTTACAATTATATAGAAGATTTAATGTGTAAGTAAATATAAAATGTCTAAAGTCAGATATATGTTGTATGTATGAGTGAGTGCCTGTGAGGGTGTGGGAGAAATGACTCAGCCAAACCTGTGTGTGTGTGTGTGTGTGTGTGTGTGTGTGTGT
>QMIH01000002.1:431070-457611 GCA_003987875.1 Clarias batrachus | reverse complement strand
AGTGTGTGTGTTTTATTTTTTATATTTTTAATGCTTTACATTGTATATTTGTGTCAAAGGCATATAAGAAGAATGTGCTTCATAGAATTTGCTGTTACTGTAATTGTTGTCTGTACAGTTTTCTGGATTGGTGAGAGCAAAAACCGTTGAAATTATGTATGTGTGTATGTGTGTGTGTTCGTGTGTGTGTGTGTGTGTGTGTGTGTGTGTGTGTGTGTGTGTGTGTGTTTTTAAACAAACATGTAGCAACAAAAATTCCAGTTGGATTTTTTTTTTATGTACTACATGGAAATCTGCCAGTTTTGGTTCACATACACACATACAACAGATGCAGTAGAGATATTTCTTTAATAGGCCTGTGTGTGTGTTTTTTGGCCCACGTTTCATAGATTATTTGCATCAGTAATAGAACCGCTGACGGTGACATTGCTGTGCTGAACAGATCATGAAAACAAACATGTTCTCTTTTCTTTGCCCTGCTCCACTTGGCTTATTGTTTTTCCGCTGTGTAGGTTTTTGCTTCTGCTTAACATACGTCCAGCCAAATGTAGCCGTGTGAAGGCTGTAAAAATGGCCATTTAGGGACTGACTGGCCCATTTGCTGTTTGGAGTAAGGAAAGATCATTAGGGAGTATAAGCAAGGAGAGGAGTGTTTATGGAAGTTCCTTGAAGCCCAAGTGACCGGTTTGGACGATTCAGCAGGGCAAGCTGATCTCACACTGGTCTCTCGCAAAACGCACCATGTGAGCTGTGTTCCAAAGAGGTCTCAGTGATGGTCACAGTACCTGAATAAGACCACAGAACACATCAACTGTTCACATGAATTCCACACAACAACAACATTCCCCACCACCACCACCACCATCACCACCACCACACCCCCATAGCCGACTTTTTCTTTTCTCTCGCTCTCTCTATTCCGCTCTCACACATACACATCTCTCAGTCATCCGCCTCCACAGAGGCTCCACAGAGCACCATGGCCAAAGAAGAGAGAGAATGGCAGGCGACGAGGGGGCCGTAGGGCACCCAGCAGGCCGGAAAGGGGATAAAGCCAAGCGATTCATCTCCGTGTGGAGGTCTCTGAATGGAGATGATCAATGGCTCTCGATTCTCTCGAAGTGGGAGATAGATGCGTGAGCTGCACACAGAAACCAGCGATAAAGCATAACGATAAATGGGATGCGCGTCAAATCGACTTGAACGCCATAACATTTTCCTACGGTAGTGTGTGTGTGTGTGTGTGTGTGTGTGTGTGTGTGTGTGTGTGTGTGTGTGTGTGTGTGTGTGTGTACGCTGCTATGCGTTATGGACTTAGACAAAAGGAGGCAGTGATTTAAAAAAAACTTGAAATTTATATCACTTATGAACCCATGAAGCACGGGTGTGGCGTTCGCCGGCCTCACTTTGGCCACACCGCGGAAAGCGTCAGTCCAATTATGGCTCCATGCTATATAACTGCTACGGCTGACTTGATGTAATCTCGGTAATAGCGCACTTAATCGGCTTAACTTGTAACTCCCAGAAAAATCTTTCACCGCTATATCCGGGGAGCGGGGGGGGGGTCGAGGGGAGGGGGGGAGTTTCCAGCTGGGGAATTAGCAGCAGTGGGGGGGCGGAAAAAAAGGAGGAGGGGTGTAGTGACATGGCCTGGAGGTGAAGCTTATAATCACCTGACGTGTGAATGCCTTTTGTTATGCACGTCGTGTGTTTTCACTGGCTGCTTTTGTGCACCATAATAACGTGTCACTCAAACGACAGCGAGGTGAAAAGCCGGGGAGGAAATACCTAACCGAATGTATAAAAAAATAATAAATAAAAAAAACAACCCCAAAAAAAAGGAAATCTCTCTATAAGGCTCTGTGGCAGGCAGGACCTCACTTGGCTTCTTATGTTCTCTTCCTCTTAAATACATACAGTAAGTGTATTGGATGGAAATGTATTAATTACAACACAAACTTTGTTTTTTTTTGTTTTTTTTTTTGCATTTGCAATTAACCGAGCTCTTTAATACCTAATCATCATCCTTGAAGCTGTCAGTGGGAGTTGCATTCACATACATGAGAGCTTAGCATTCTCTTTCTCTCTCTGTCTTTAAGGGTCAGAATTTCGACCTCCTCCCCTGGCCTCCTTTTTTTTTCTTTCTTTTTTTTTTTGTTTAGCCCTCCCCAGGTCTGCACCCCAGCGAGAGGTGTGCAGGCAGAGTGGGATGGCCCAAACCTACAGGGGCGACACTGCTCGTGTGTGTGTGACGGTATGTTTGTGTGTGTGTGTGTGTGTGTGAGCAGCAGCTCAGTAACACCCTCCCTCCTCTTCTCTCTTTCTCTCGTTTCTCTCCAGCCAGGCCATCAGTGTGGAGTAGCAGAGGAGACAGTGCAGTGCAGAGGTGTGTGTGTGGAGGACAGAGTTTTGGCCGGAGACTCACACACTCATGCCTCGGTTGTTGGAGGAGCCGCTTACTGAAGGCTCTTTGATGGCCCGGCCTCTGACGCTTCTTTATCTTCTTCTTCTGGCATTCAGCTCTAACTTCACTCACGGTGAGTAGCAGCAAAGCATCGTGGGTGCAGGATGCTAAAATCTTGTAGAAGTTGTATCGCTTTAAGCATTTTTTATATGTTAAATATTTTGCATCTGCACAATATTTAACGTCAGAAAGTTATTACTCGAGCTGACAAGTTTGAAGTAGAGATAATCAGTCTGTAAAATCCTGATCGAAAATCAAAAACCGATCGTCAAAACTGCAGCCATGATCGCACCACACTACACGGTACGTTATGTGTTATGTGTTATCGGTTCCGTCTTTTGACGTGCCCATGTGGCATTTGGCGAACTCTTTGAAAACCGATCAGCTGTCAGACACTTGTTAAACACACAGTTGGGTGTCAAGCTGTGAAAAAAAAATATATATATATATATATATATACACAGTATATCCGTCTCCTCTGTCCGGCCAACACAGTTGAACACACAACCAACACATGCACCATTTAAAACATGTAAAATAATTGGCACTCAAATGTGACTCTATCAGAAATATCCTGCAGCTGGTGGAGGTTTTTTTTTTATTATTCAGGCTTGAACTTTTCAGCTGCTCACACTACTGATGTGGCCTTTTAGGTGAATGCAGTTGTAATTAGATTAAAGTATAAAACTTGTGAAGAGTCGATTATTTTTTTTTATTAGATTTTTTTTTAATGACATCACCTGTTACTACTTTTCCTTCATATCAGTACTTGGTAGTACTTGTTGTTCTGATCTGTAAAGTATTTAATACTCATTTAAAAATAAACAAGCAAGTCAGACTTTTATGGTTTTTGACAAAATCACAGAATCCTACACGCTGAAGGTTAATAGCGTATGCAGACAGTTGATCATGTGTGCGAGCGATTTTATGATAAAACGGTGAAATGAAAAGCAAAACAGCGAACACACATCTGTGCTGAAGAGCTCGGGTTAATGACTTTAGCAAACACAGTGACAGTGACAGCTCTTTAATACATTCCTCACCTGTTCCCTGAGTAATTACTCTCTAGTCTTGTTTGGGTTTCTGGGTTTGCTCTGGGCTCAGAGAGAGACCAGAGAGAGAGAGACAGAGAGTTACTGACTCACCTATCTTATGTACATGCTAGCATCAATAATCATAACAATTGTTTATTGTTTAATATAAATATCAGGGTTTATCACAAATCTTAGGGTTTTCTACTACTATACCATGTGCTATTTAAATACATTTCCTTCAAAGACCACCGTTAATGAAAGTTGCTTTCATTGTGAAAGACAGACAATAACAGCAACTAGTACCTAGAGCTTGGAGCAGCTTCTTCCACATGAGCTTAAATATATTTATGTAAATGTTCAGACATGCTTACTGTATGACACGCTCTCTATCTTGCCACAAAGCCACTGGGAAACATATCAGACACCAGAAGCATCTTTTATCGCAGTATAGACTCTGCAGTGTGAGCGAGGTCAACTCAGCCTGCTCTTATCTCACCCTGTCCTTCATTATGGGAATTTACTCAGAACTCCTACAGGAGATCAGACACTCTTTCTTTTGGTGTGTGTGTGTGAGAGAGAGGTTGTTTAAGCCCCTTAAAATCTCAGCATTTCCAGTTATTCACCTTAAGTAAGTACCTACAATGAATTTCTTAGTAAATCCAGTGAAACTAATAGGAAAGGTATGTAATAACGAGTGCCGGGAATGTCCGTTCTGGACCTGCTGACAGGTTGAGGAAGTTTAAGGAGTTACGTGTGAGTTTTAAGTATGTGTGTGGGCATGTGTGAGTCACTGAGAGAGAGAAAGAGAGTTGAGATAATAATAGGAATAATATTCTTACACCGAAGGTCACATAATCACAAAATCACATAATGACACGCAGTTATCAGGGAGAAAAGTTTACACGCGGCAAATAGTACAAAATGTGTCGAAAAGCAATCCGAGAAGCGAGATAAATAGAGAGGGGAAGTGACAAATAGACGAAAGCGATAGACTCGAGTGATGTGTTGACGCGATATCGTTGACAAGTTGAGAAGTTGTGTCACCAGGATTGTCTTGCCCAGTTGCGATTTATTTTTAAGTCCATAGGATGAGAATGAATATATTTTTTATACTGAACCCAATTCCATCCAAATATATTTTTAAAAAACAAGTACTCGAATGCCTGCATGTTAGCCGTCTTGTTGCATCCCTGACAAGAAGTTAAGGACCTCGGGTAACTTTGCTCATTGACGTTAATGAAATGAAAACATGCTGACTGTGTATTGAGCTAGCTAGCATTAGATCTCAGTTTGTCCAACTGTAGTATCCGTATTCTGTACAAATAAAATGCTACTCTGTAACTAAAAGAAGATCTGTAATGTAAGTGGCTTGGGATAGTAATTTTCCCTCCAAAAAGTTTTTTAAATATATATACCAATTTCTTTTACTCTCTGTACATTTAAACACTGATTTTCCAACACCCACAGACTAAATTTTAGGACCAAAAAAATAAACCAAACAAACTATTTCAGCACATTTCTTCATTATTCTGTTTTTTCATCACCGCTTTGATTTATAATAACAAAAACCATTAAAATCTTCTCTTTGCAGAAATCATCCTTAATTAGAGTTCGAGTAAAATTGAAACAACTTTTTTTTAATTGTTCTGTAATTCAATCAAATTGCCTGTGGGCGTACGGAAGAAATAAATAAACTAGATGTAAATCCGGTATGAAATTCAATTCTTGACAGCTCCTCTCCAGTGAAGTTCATGCTTCAAAGTTTTTTTTTTAATATATATATAATAAATTTAGCTTGATTGAGATATTTTACTGATTTTTCCAGGGCGCTCTGTTGTTGTGCAAAGTGGCAACACCATGGAAACAAGTCTTTCTTCTTTCTTTAACAAGTTAACTCTTTTACACAAGGCGCTAGCATGAACAGTTATCTTTTGGGAGTATTATTGAGAAAGACGTCACCCTCCTTCTTAACTTCGCAGATGTTTTCAAGGCTAAGGCTTCTCTGCCAACATGCTAAGTCTGTGCGTCTGTGTGTGTGTGTGTGTGTGTGTGTCATTCACTTCAGAAAAGCCTGAATTTATTTTTAAAAGAAAGTAGAGGTACTTTCTACTTTCTACTAATTTTATATGCCATCTTTTTCTTTTTTTTTTGTATGTGAAGAAAGCTGATGAGTTTATAAGGTGTTACTAAATGAACAAGCTGTAGGGAGGGAGGAGGTGATAAAAGAATCCAACAGAAGCGAAGCAGCAGCAGCAGCCGTGGTCCTGCTATGCCGGACAACTTCCTGACAGGATGTGGATCGGGTTTCCCCAGACAGAACCCGATCCTCCGCTCAGATGTTTTTTTTTTTTGTCCAGCGGTGGGTCTCCTGCACCTGTGCCTAGACAGGAACATGTAAATCCAGCAGGAGGCCCGGGAAGGGACAAAAGGAACGAGGGTGAACTCCTTCCTTATTATACACAGCCGTCAGATAATTAAAGAAGGCAACAAGTGGCCTGTAGCGTACGAACGGAGGAGCACAAAGTAGGTGGTCGGGACACATTTGTTTGGTTTCATTTGTTTGTTGAACCTGTTGAGGGAAAAAAAACAAAAAAAACAAGTAGGCTTAATTAGCACCAGGTGGTAATAAATGACAAAACAGTGTAAACTGCAAAGTATATAAACATTTGTACAGGAGTATATGTGAACACACCATAAAGGGGGAAAAAAACATTTGTTTCTAAAAACTTAGTCATTTGAGCTCATCAAGCTTTTCTTGCACAATACTCCGTCTCACGCTCGGACACATGACGGACGAGGAACAGGTGGACGCCTACTCTGGCACTTCATGAAACGAGAGGCTTTATCCGGGATCCCTGCGGCATTGTGTGTTTGTGCGTGAGAGAGAAATATCAATGGAAAGAGCGAGCGAGCGAGAGAGAAGCATCCACCATGGTCTCGTCCCGTGTCTAAACATGGTGTGGAAGACAACGCGAGGACAGGGAGGAGTCACGCATCAGCTGCCATCATCACATGCTCCTGTCCCAGTCCGCTATAACGGGAGGACAATTATTTTTATTATTATTATTATTATTATTATTATTATTATATTGAGCCGACTATGTGTGTAGCTCGGGTTTATCGCAGATAAATTCAGAAAATCTTGAAACACTTGTTTCTGATGTATATAGAATCTTGATTTTAATTCTGTTCAGTGGTTTTTCATTGCACCGCACACGTACAGGTACTATACTGGATATTTTGGCATTTTCTCTCCTATAGCTCCACTCAGTTCTTAGTCGTTCTGCTGATTTGTAAAGCTAAACGAGTCAAATTAGGAATGTTTGGAGCACAAACAATTAAATAATCAAACACAAGATGTGCTGCATAGAAAGCAGAGTAAATGTTTCTAACTACACGAAATAACACCAAGGCTCAAAGCTTTCTATTCTTTTTATTAATTAACACTTTGATTTTTTATCTGTTTGCAGTTTAATTTAACGTTACAGCGTGTCTATGAGACAAGATATAACAACAAGTTTATCACAGCAGGTGTTTTTCTCCCTCTTGAAGTTAAATTGTGTCAAAAGTGGTTAAGGCTTTGGGCTACAGTTTGGAAGGTCAAACCCTACAACCACCAAGTTGCCGCTGTCGGGCCCCTGAGCAAGGCCCTTAACCCTCAACTGCTCAGATGTATAATGAGATAAAAATGGAAGGATGTCAGTGTAAATATTTAGGAGCTCAGCTCAGTGGTCTATGTATCTGAGGGTCCCAGGTTCAAACCCCACCATTAAAAAGTGGGCAGTTGTGCAATAGAGTTTAAAGGCGTCTGGCAAATGCCGTAAATGTGCTGAAGATTATTCTCTGTTAGAAAACTCTGACACTGGAGACTCCTATTAATGTTAAATAAACATCTTATTATAGCAAGTCTAACCATTTCACAGAGATATCAACATCATTAACCTCATTAAACGTAGATGGAGCGAGGTTACTGATTGTTAATTGGATTGAATTGTTAATGCAGAAACAATGACATACTTGATTAAGCGCAATAATGTACATGTTGTTTGAATTTAGAGCTGTAACTTCTAGCTATGTTAAAGATTTTCTTCACACGGAAACTTCCTTTGCCTCATCCCGGGGTCGGGCCTGGTTCTACCCCAAAACCTTTTCTCATCATCTTGACCACCCTGGCAGCTGGAAGACGTTCAAACAGTACAAGTACAAGCAGCAAGTAATGAGCAGGAAACCTCCGTGAGCTGCGGAACCTGAGGCTCAAGAGTTTTTATCAGTTCGCATCAACGAAAGAAAGGACACCTGCTCAGCTTGTGACCTTTTGAGGAGGATCACGGGCCGCTTCTTTTATCCAGCTCTGCTCTAAATTAGAAAGACCGCACTTTATCAGATAGACTTTTACAAATGCCTTTGAAGTGCAATTAGATGGCACAGGTGTTTTTTTTTTTTTTTTTCCAGGTAAATGAGCTTAACAACCCGGCGGGGGAGTGATGACCCAAGCCGAGTCCTCCCCTCCGGCTCCAGCTGCTCCCCTCGATAACACGCTCACGCTCGTACGGTTTCGCCCTGAATGGGAAATGAAAGCGTGTCCTGCAGATTATTTTACTGAAATGCAAAGCGCGCTGGGATTTTGTCTCACCACAGTCACTACAGGTCTACGCTGACTTGTTCAAGTGTCAGAGACTACCTTCCATACAAGCAGCACGATTCATTTTAGTCGAATGTCGGAAATACTGCAGTGGTACTGTAGGTGTCTGTAGACTTAAGGACCGTATTTAAGAAGATGAACAATTTGTTTATAACCAGATGGTTAAAAGATCAAACTAGAGTTCGATTTTTTTTTCACGGATCGCGAAAGCAAAAGTGTGCATCAGTAAACCGCAGACTTTACTTAAGATCCCATGTATTCGGAGGTTGGTTACAAAAACTGAAACGCTTCATTAATTAGAGTATATTGTAATAGTTTAGGAAACATTTTCATAGTTCAATGCTGTGAGGGATTGGAGGCTCTACATCGCCTCCTGGTGGCTCAGAAGATATTTACAAGAGCAGAAGTTAGCTAGCAGAAGTTAGTTCCAGCCACCGAGCTGTGGATGATTTGGTACTGGGCCGAACTGAAAGAATAAAAAAAATATATTTGATTTTGTTGACTATCAGTGTCTGCAGAGTGTTTTGTTTTGAAAAAACGATCAGATCATCCCCCGTCTGCACATCGCAACATGTGAGTCACACGCTCCAAGCCCGCTCTGTATAATAAACGCGGCCTTAAAAGTGTTTGAAGCAACTTCAACTCTTCTGACGTTCTGGATTAAAATCAAGCCGGAATATCCTGAAATCGCCACAAAAGCAATAAAAATCCATTTCCATTCCATTCTGCTTCCATTTCCAAGAAACTATCTTTGTTAGACGGGATCGTCTGCAGTGACAGCAACAAAAATTCAATTCTCCAGCAGACCAGACATGAGGATTACACTTCAGGTGTCTCTGTCCCCCATCACAGGGAAACACGATCAGAGCTCACACGGATTCTGTGTTATGCAATTTATTATGCTTTGTTTCGAGCACATACAAACCTTTAAGGTCTTGTATAAAACTGGTGTAAAACTGCAAAAAAGGTTGCAAACCACTGCTCTAAGAGTTTTGTTTTGCAACTTCTGTCAGATTATTCTATACCACTGTGATCACGTGATATCACGTGACGTACCACTAAAAATCAGACAGCGTATAAATGATACGGAACGTATTTTAAGACGATTGACGCCAGTCAGGACAAAGTGTCCTCAGAGAAATTATTAAGAAAGAACCTTGAAACATCTGTGTAAACATCTAATGCATAAGGAGTTTATCACTGGCAGCAAATACTATCTAGGTGAGGCGGGGGGAGGGGGTACTTTACAGAGAATCCTAAATGATTGAAAATAACCACGTGTTGTTCTGGACAAGTCATTTAAGCCAAAATGTTTTTTTTTCTTCTGTGAGCTGTACCAAAGCTCGTAATGTATTTGTCTCATTTGACAATGAAAAAATTGTTTGAACACACGCGTGGCCACATCTCTCTACTCCCTACACAGTAATCATGTCTTTCTTGAGTTGCTTGAGTGAGGAAAGTCTTGGTGTCCCACAGGACCAGATAGACTAATAAAAGATTGATGCATTTCTGCATGCATTTTAAACTCTCCCTTGATGTGAAACCCCCACAAATCCTTCAGCCATTGGTCACGGTCACTGGGGGATCCGGTCTGGCCACGAACACAGCCGAGTCAGGCAAACGTAAGCGAACAGAACAGCGGAACAGATTACTCTCTCTCTCTCTCTCTCTCTCTCTCTCTCTCTCTCTCCATCATCCCGGATACCCAAGCTCTGTGAAAAGGAGAAGCCGTGAGTAGTGAGAGCAGGACAGTGAGCGGCCTGAGGTTGGAGCAGACAGCGAAGATGGATAAGAGCTTTCTTCTGGTTTGTCACGGCATCTCACGATTTAGTCCCTGTTTGTCGGCGGTGCAGCAAATGCTTTGAAGTGAATAGCGGGGTTAAAGGGAGCGAGCGGGGGGGATGGACGACGGACGGGTGATGGATAGACGTGTGATCCAGGGGGTGAAACCGTACGGGTCAAGAGAATGAGACTTACTCTGAGCACCTGGAAAATCTGTCCTCCATAGTCACTTCTTCACACAAAACCTTTATAAATTTTTTTAAAGTGTTTTTCAAATCTTGAATCTCATCAGATATACAGTATGTCAGTGGTGTCAGTGTGTGTGCAGTTTTAGTTCGAAGCACTTCACAGTGATATGATCTGCCACATGATGTCGGAAAGATTCATACCCATGTTTCGTTGATGTAGCGCCGAGTTGTGTGTGTGTGTGTGTTTTTCTTTTGTGTGTGTGTCCCTTTTGTGAGTCAGGTTTCTGTCCAACCTTGCCTGGATGTCATCGCTGATCTCAGCAGGTTCTTTTAGTTGTGTGTGTGTACGAGACAACAACGAGCTGACGGACAGATGCAAAGTGCTTCGGTGCTCTGAATATGAAACCTCGGCCTTGGGTGCAAGCCGTCTGCTTATTCATTGTGTTCTGCTGCTAATCAGTGGCTTTTCCTTGATCCTAGATTCCTGGCATTTTTTTCCTCAGGTTTTTGTCTTTTGTTTGTTTTTTTTTTTTTCTTTCATGCTATGTATGTAGTTTATTAACCTATTAACCTTCACTTTACATTTACAACATTATACTTTCCATTTATATATCTATATTCTAATAGCGATCTAAGCAACATTCATGGCCATAGGAGTTAAAATGAGTGAAAGGAAGAGTTACTTCACACAGACACTGACTAGACATGTTTCTTTTAATGATTTTTTTCACCTCAAGGCAAAACGAGCCTTAACGTAATCTAATTACTATAAACATTCTTCTGTATTATAGTCATAATACGTAGCGTTCACAGGCAGGCAAACGTTTTGTTTTAAACAACGGCTCTCGGATCATCATCTTTTTTTTTTTACCTTTTTTTTTTGACTCCAGCGATCCACTAGGGACCCTTTAAGTCCCCGTGAAGACCCCCGTTCAAAGACAGAGTGAAGTGCTTTACCCACTTAAAAAGCTCAGCAGTGTGCACAGAGTTGTTTTGTGGTGGAAGTGGCGTTGCCTTGGTACGTTGATTAACCACAAGACTAATGGTACAGATCATCCTCCAGCCCTGAGGGGATCGTGTGTGCGTGTGTGTGTGCGTAAATCATGACCTCTCTCCTCCTCTGCCTCTCTTACTGTCTCTCATTTGCTCTCTTTCTTTCAGTAATAGAAACGTAAAAAAAAAAAAAACATGAAGGATGGTTCAGTTGATTTCCAAGGATTATAAAATAACTCAATAGCAGCGGAGACTATGAGGTCATATTTTTATCTAATTTTGAAAGAATTTGCAGATCCAACACTATGTCAGAGTGTGTTATCAATTATTTTGGCATGAATTTAGGCAATCTAATTTAATAAAATATAAAAAAATAAAAACACGAAGCACTCGATTTTATTTATGACAAATGATCCTGAGTGAGTAATTGAGGGAAGGAAAGAGAGCGAGGGAGGGGCCCTCAGTTGAAGGTGCTGGAGTAAAAACGGCGGAGCCTCAGCCTTTGTGAGGCCCCTGCTGTGTTTACATCTTCGTAGGTCTTTAAAAGGCCTTCCTGACAGTGCGGGTGTTATTAATGTCTACTCTCTCTCAGCTCAGTTCCGGGCAGGACTGCCTGTAGGGCTAGAAATCTAACCACACCCCTCGTTATGGCCCTTCCATTTTTCCCTTTCCCGTCCTCTGAATAGGGAACCAGGCCAGAGATCAGCACCTAACCCCGTCTCCCGTCTAATCCAAAACACCAGCAGCCATCTATCACAAGCTGAGTAAATATAGAGAGGTGGGTTTACACAATGTGTGAAGGGTAAGTGTGTGAGTTCTTAATGGAGGAGGAAAAAAAAGGGGAAGAATAAACATCATGTTAAAGATGGATATTTATTCACCTTATCATTTTCTTCTTCCTCTTGTCACATTTTATATTTTATCAGGGACTTGCGTAGATTTTAATCTCTTTACTTAATCTTTTAATTTAAACCCGGCACCGAAAAAGTTTTCCACAGTCCTCGCGGCAGCGTCGAGTCTCGGAAAAGATGCGGGGACTTTCAGTCAAGATCGACGCCATCTGGCCGTGTATCGCCACGCCGCCTCCCATGTCAGCACGACACGGAGTGTTCCCTTTAAAGATACACACCAGCCATGTGGTGCCAACGCCTGACTCATTTACAAATTACTCGCCCACTCTCAACACCAACAAGCTGTTCTGCCTAATGCACGCTCTGCGCAATGCAACTGTTGATATTAGCGTGGGGAGATTTTCAAAAGTGCGATGAAGGTGTTTGAGATCCGCCTGTTTACCTGGACGCTCTCGGCCGTTCCGAGACCTGCAGTAGACTTGTGCGTACAGCTGAGAGTCAAACCAAAGAACTGGGGAATTATGGACATATAAAAGCAGTTGTGATATTTTGAAAAAAGTGCATGTATAAAGAAAGGTTTTTGTCCTACATGTAGCGGTTTCTTTCTTTCTTTCTTTCTTTTCTTTTTTTTATAGCCTCTACGGCTATATCCATGGCGAGAGGCATTTTTGTGGTATTAAGTATAAAACTAGATAAGATGTTTAAGATTAATTTTCAAGAAGATAACTTCAAAACTAAATTTCTAGTTTAAAAACTTTTTCAACAGAATAAAACACCTTCCTCACTGGAGTAAAAGTATTACAGTCAAATAAAAAATGTTTGACGGACAGATGAACACTGCGGTGAATTTTCTCTTGATAGTAAAAATATGTGTGTCTTTCGAGTGTCCTGCATCTTGTAAAAATGACTCTATCTCAACAATTATTAAAAGGACATGTATGTTTTGTTCCAACATCAGGATTCATTTCATGTAGTTTGTTATTTTATTCTGATTGGCATTTATTTTTCTTGTACACTCATATTTGTCTGTATGCATTCAATTTTGCTCACGTCAGATTTTTTAAAATTCAGTCTAGCTGTTTAGGTTTTATCCATTTTCATGAGGACGTCTGGGCTGCGTTGATGTATACATTAAAAATTGGTTTCAAAAAAGCGGTATAGAGCATGTAGTGGTTTCTAAAGTATTGGCACTACCGTAATTTAATTTCATTTATTCATTTTACAAAGATGATTTGAAGTTATATAAGTCGTTTATATTCTTATAACTTTTGCAGCCGGAGAGCGCGCTTCTCAGTAGCGTTTGTATTCTCACAGGAGTTTGTGTGGATTTAGAAGCCTGTCTCACTGTGTTTTAAAACATGTATATGCACCCAATTCTGTATATCACCTCCTTGCAGAAGTAACCCTAAAACAGTATCAGTGTCTTTTTGAACTTTTTTTTTATTATTATATTTTTCAATGCTTTTGAATAATTTTGCACTTGGAAAGTAAATATTAATAGTAAATAACAAGTTGTTCATCTGGAAAGATTATATGTTTTGCTTTCTTTATTCACTTTACAGGGGTTAGGATGAGGTTTACTTTTGAGTAATTTTTAAAATCTTTTTATAAAAATTTTTTTTTTTTTTTTTTTAGTTTGTTTGTTTTTTTGCTGCTGGTCATTCACTTGACACTATTGTGTGTGTGCGTGCGTTTAGCGGCAGTTCTGTTTCTTGCGTCCAGTGCGATGGTGAAATAACCGAGTGTGCCTTAGAGCTACTGAGAGAGGCAGCGGATCAATGTTGGCTTAGTTTCAGCCACGCCGTCTGATTTATGTCCTACAATAAGTGAGTGTGAATAGCAGGCTGGGGGTGGTAGGCCTGTGGTGCCTGCAATGACTGCTCTCACACACACACACACACACACGCACACACAGACTCATGCAGTCGATCTTTCGATCAATCTTTTACTACGCTGTCATCGAACCAGGGTCCTCCGAGAGGCTGTCGGCCGCTCGCCGAGTCTATTTATACGCAACTTCTATCATCAAACTCACCGAAGAGATCCCTCACACCACCATCCAGGCTAATACGTACAGGATTAGAAAATCTATTTCGGCATTGTTATGTCTGCTCAGATGAACTAGACATCATTATCGCCGCCCGGATTATCTTTCATGCTGTTTAACACCCTGACTCGCTCACAAATATTTAGCTTTGAAAATGACAACAACGTTGTTTTGTGATAGATTTGTGCCAAAATATTAATAAAAATAAATAAATAAATAAAAGCTGTAATTAGAAATTCACACACGCCGCATTCTCGTACAGCTTGTTACAAAGACAACCGTCTTTTCCTTTTTTTTTTTTTTCCTTTTCTGTTTTTATGATGTGTTAGAAAGCCTTTGAAAACCATGCAGTACAAGATGCTCGTCGAATTTTCAGAGTGTAATATATACGAGGCAGAGCTTTCGCTTTCCTCTGTGGTCACTTCAGCTGTCTGTTATTCTAGTACAGCCAATCTCCATTAGACTCCAGGTAGCACTCAGGCAACCCCATTTAAAAAGCCTTACTGATCATTTGTATTCCCCGAAGCCGCGGTTATAAAAATGACTAACCATCGAAGCCGTCTATTGAACAAATTGTCCGGAATCGTGCAGCGTAGAGGTGCTATATAAAGTAGCACTTTAGAAAAGAAGCACAGTGTACAAAGACACACACACACACTCACACACACACACACACTCACACACTGTTTATGTGGAGCACAAAAAGGCCTTTCTTCATGATTGTGTGCTCTGATTCGGGACAGGTACCGTACACAGGTCCGACTTCTACAAACACAGCAGCACTGTCTGGGTTCCTGCCATGACAGACACACACAGTGTGAATGCAACGCGCTTAACGATGCACCCTGATTTGATTTATCCATCTAGCTAGAGTTGGAAACACAAACGTCTCTCTGCCTTTCTTTTTTCCTCCGAGCAGCGAACGTGCTAGACGCAATGTTGAGGAATTCTGGAAAGGTGACGCTGGATAGTCGAAAGGAGGACAGCAGGAGCTCGGCGCCGGTGATTCCTGAGAGGACGCTGTGGTGCCAATGTTACCACCAATGTCCAGATGACAACGACATCTGCAGGTTAGAACCGCATCTTTGTAGTTACTGTGCCAACCTCCAGGTGTCAGGTTAGAGCCACATCCCACAGTACTTATAATGTTTTTTAAGTGCCAAGACACCAAATCTGTGTTCGTTTTTTTCTTGCTTTACATTGTATATTCGTGCCAAAGGTTTATAACCCTCACTTTGTCAGACTTACGAACAAATCTGACTCACAAACGTGCTCCTGAAACGGAACTCGTTCATACGTCGATGACTTAATGTAATGTAAAACGTATGTTTGACAAATAAGAACTTGTCTGCGTTCATGTATACATTCTGCATAAGGCAAATTTTATTCAGTTCCTGCATCAGTGATTTCAGCAGTGGTGCTTTCGTACCGGTGCTGATCGTGATGAGAGTTTAAACGTTGTTTACTGTGCTGACGTTTGCAGAACCGATGGCTACTGCTTCACCATGGTGGAGGAGAAAGATGGGAACCCCTCAGTGATCACGTCAGGCTGTCTGGGATTGGCGGGCTCTGAATTTCAGTGCAGGGTGAGGAAGGTGTTAATTTTATTCTGATGCTTTGTTTTTATTTCTGTTTTTAACTTCAAAATCAATTTGCTTTTCAGGATACAGGGAGCCCAAATATGAGGAGAGCGATGGAGTGCTGTAACGACCGTGACTACTGCAACCGAGACCTTCACCCAACCCTGCCTCCAATTAAGATGCCTAGTAAGAGTCTATTAAATCGTGTAATACTAGGGCTGTGTGATTTGATAAAAAATTTCACATTTTGATTGTGGTTTAAACTTCGATATTTAACCATTAAATGATAACTGAACAAATGATCTATTTATTAGTTTGTTTGGCAATTACAATTGATCAACTAAAAAGTTTGGGAATAATAATAATAACTGTCAGTTTGGGACAGAACTGAAAAAGCTTAACATCATTCCACCTCGTATGTTGGAGACTTACCGTATTTGCTGTCCTGTATCTGCCGTATTGGTCCTAGCTAATAATTATTATCAAAGTGCAATGCTGGGAATGCGAAAAGCTCGTCGAGGTCATTTAGAGGACACCTTAAGTACCTTTTTGAGCCTCACAGTAAGAAACAGGACACCCTACGGCCTCGTGGATCTCAGAGGCACGCGCAAATATGGACCGCAAGACCGCAAGTGGGCCATTTGGGATAAAGATAAGCACAACATTTAAGATAACATCTTGCCAAGCTCATCAGAAGCTGTACGTCTCTTGTTACGTATGTGATTTTAAATTGTATTGAAGAATAAAAACCATATCAGAGCAACAGAAATATCTACACTATTAGGTTTCCACACACACAATCACTCCAGACAAAGACGTTGGAACACGCTCCGGTTCCTGTGTCTCACTGACTCTGAGCGACTCTGATGTCCTGCTCCTGGCTGATGGTTTGTGACAGGTTAAACCGTTACAAACCGCACATTTTAGGCCCGCGATGAGTGGAGCGCGTGATGGGAGGGGGGGAGGGGTGGCAGATGAACCAGAGTCGTTCGTCTTTGCTTGTTCTTTCACTCCGTAATGAAAAGGACAGCCGGGCTCCAGGGAGCGCTTGGGTTTCCAACCTCAGCACCAAGCAGCTATCTGTCCATCTATCACACTGCGAGACATCCCGGCTCTCACATTCTGACTGCGTGCAGAGGGGTGGGGATGAGCAGGTGGGTGGGTGATTGTGTGTGTGTGTGTATGTGAGAACAAGGCTGCACTATTTCTGTAACGGTGACACTGGAGACAAATTAATCAGAGTTAGAAGGACAACATTCTTCCTGAGATGAAGCACAACATGAAAAAGCAGCAGAGAGATCTGCGTCAGTTAGCTTTGTGTTTGTGTATGAGACGAGAGAGTGGGTATTTGTGTATGTGTGTGTGTGTGTGTGTGTGTGTGTGTGTGTGTGTGTGTGTGTGTGTGTGAGGATGGGGTCCTCTTGCACCCATGACAGCCAGGAGCTTGGCAGTAAAGCTAGAGTCCCAGAGAGCAGAGCCTCGGGGCTTCACTGGTGTCGTCAGGTAGAAACCTGATCACACTGCTGCAGGAAGGGGATGTGATCGATCACGACTCAGTTTCCAATGCCCGTGTTGTTCTCCACACACACACACACACACACACACACACACACACACCCAAGCTCTTGTATAAGAATAGAATAGAATAGAATAATGAAGTCTGCATGATGTCTATCATGACTAAAAAGCTTTTCTCTCTCTCTTTTACTCCTCCGCAGACGACGAGGACAACAGCATCCACAAGAGGGCTCTGTTCATCTCCGTAGGAGTGTGCAGCTTTCTCCTCATCATTTTCTTTGTGTTGTGTTACTTCTGGTAAATTTCCATCTATAGTGATTATACGGATGTTATTAAGGACTTGTTATTATATCAGATCACATAGAAGAATCAATAATAATAATTATTATTATTATAAGAAGAAATTATTTAGGTCACATCACAATTTATTTAGAATACACTGCCAGTTTTTAAAGTTTTTAAACTCTTAGACACCCTGTATTTTGTTTATACAAACTTAATTCTTAAAAAAAAAAAAAAAACACTTCTGATTTCCACTCATTTAGCATGTCTTTTTCGTGGCAATATATAATTTTTCATGCATTTTAATGCAAAACTGTTAAGAACAATATAATTTACTAATTTTAGAACACAAATATTAACATAAAGTCGGCTAAATTTCCATATAAAATACAATACTGTTTCAATTTTTTTGTACTGTAGAGAGAACACAAGCAACCGTAGTGGAAAAACATGGCTTTGGATTGTGAATTATTACTTTTTTCACCCTACAGTGCTGATACCAAAGAAAACGACATTGCATACCAAAGAAAACGCGAATTAATTACAGTACATATAGGGGTGACATTAGTATTTCTAGCACTGTGGAAGACACAACAGTACAGTACTGTACAGTAAACGGCTTTATCTTTAAATTTACCCTTCATTTTTTTTGAGGGGGGGGGTGTTTAGTAAGCTGAGTTTGAAATTAAATTAAATTGTTTTGGGAGCATATTTAGGGTTTAAACTACCATTTATGACTTTTTTTCACATCCAAGAGTCTCGTTTTTTATTTTCTTTTTCTTTTTTTCTTTTTATGTATATATATATATATATATATATATATATATATATATATATATATATATATATTTAAACTTTAAACCAGTCTTAATTGAGCTCTAAATGTGTTCTTTGTTAAAAACTGATAGTGCTAAGATATTATCTGCTACAAATGTGTAATTAGAGTGATCAGTCAAGCATTTCTATCATCCTATCTCATACTCATTTTAAAGTATACAGTGATTACTTTTATCATTTTACCAAAAAGTTTTTTTTTTTTAAGTTTATTTCGGCATTGTTTTTTTTTTATAACAGCACATTTATAAAAATATCATATGAAAATATGACGATAATCAGATCAATAAAACCGAACATAACTTACAGTATTTATTTAAACAGTCATTAATATTTGATGATTGTTTATAAAATTAAAGTAATGCAGACATGAAACATCAAGGAAAACGTTTGTATGTTTGTGTTCTGTATCCTAGGTACAAGCGTCAGGAGCTGAGGCCCCGCTATACTATTGGTCTGGAGCGGGATGAGACATACATCCCTCCTGGAGAGTCTTTGAAGGATCTGATCGAGCAGTCACAGAGTTCGGGCAGTGGCTCAGGACTCCCCCTGCTGGTGAGACACATGAACTGCATCTCAATGCAGTTGTTCTGTAGTCAGCCAGTTGGCCTGTCTTTTCCACTTGCCTTGTCTTAATAACGTGCCTTGAACAGTATACCAGTAGTCAACAGTACAACACAATACAGATGTCTTCTTTAGAAATATGAAATATTCACTTTGATGAGATCACAAAACAAAATCTGAAAGCAATTTATATAGCAGTTTGGAACTATGTAAAGCCAGATAAAGTAATTCTTGCAATTTTTCTTCAATTATTCTAAAGACTGCAATATTCCATAGTTGTATGATTATCATACCGTGTGTTTATCACGTCGCAGTGTGCAGAGGAATAAAATCTGTGCCATGTTGCTCAAGATCATAGCTGCTAATTGAGTTTAATTCACCATTCAGCTGTAAGACTCTGTAAGACTGCCTGTTCTCGGCTCTGCAGGTGCAGCGCACCATCGCTAAGCAGATACAGATGGTGAAGCAGATCGGAAAGGGACGCTACGGGGAGGTGTGGATGGGCCGCTGGAGAGGTGAGAGGGTGGCCGTCAAGGTGTTCTTCACCACCGAGGAGGCCAGCTGGTTTAGAGAGACTGAGATTTACCAGACCGTCCTCATGAGGCACGAGAATATACTAGGTAAAGTAGTTCATTATACTCGTCATGTTGATGCTTTGTTTGTTCGCAATCCTAGCTCATTAAATCCTCTTCTCTCCCCTCAGGCTTCATCGCTGCAGACATAAAAGGAACGGGCTCATGGACGCAGCTCTACCTGATCACAGACTACCACGAGAGCGGCTCTCTCTACGACTACCTCAAATCCACCACACTGGATACACGGGCACTGCTGCGCCTGGCGTACTCAGCTGTCTCAGGGCTCTGCCACCTGCACACCGAGATCTTCGGCACACAGGGCAAGCCGGCCATCGCCCACCGTGACCTCAAGAGTAAAAACATTCTGGTGAAGAAGAACGGCACGTGCTGCATCGCTGACCTCGGCCTAGCCGTCAAGTTCATCAGGTACACGACTTCAAGGAAAATCAGAGCTAGAGTCGATGGGACTGTGAGGAAACACATTACTTCACCATGAGGGAATTTGTAAAAGAAAAAAAAACACCAAGGGCAGTGGCAGTGGAGCGCAGCTTTAATTTCCATGATTCATTTTCATAACTCTTTAAATGTCTGAATGATCTAAATGTCCTTCTAGCCTTTTTTACACAGCCATACTACTGGTAGGCAAATATTTTACTAACTAAAACACGCTGCAAGTTTTTAAGCCTGAATGCAAGACATCAAAATTATTTTAGATAAAATGTATAACTAGTTCTTCAGCTTTATTGGTAAGACACAGTGTGACTTTTTAAAAAAAAGAAACAATTATACAGTGTCGCTAAAAGCTGTGATGTAATGAAGGAAAGCACCTTGTACAAGAGGAATAACTTTTTGCAGTCTACTGCAGTTTGGGATGATTTAATAAAAAAATTTAAAAACTGCTGAAAGCTATGCAAATGTTGTTCATTAAACTTATACAGACTGCTATTTTTCCCAAAAAAATACTTGTTTTAAAAATGAGGTCATTCATATAAATGAATAAAATACTTGAATACTTCTAACACTTGTCTCTTGACTTGTCTTTACAGTGACACCAATGAGGTGGACATTCCTCCTAATACACGCGTGGGCACCAAACGCTACATGCCCCCGGAGGTACTGGACGAAACCCTGAACCGCAACCACTTTCAGTCCTACATCATGGCGGACATGTACAGCTTTGGCCTGATCCTGTGGGAGATCGCTAGGAGATGTGTGTCAGGAGGTCAGTGAGAAACAGCCCATAACATAAACGTAAACATAAAAAATAATATAACACTCGAGGTCATGCTGCTGTACCAAATACAGTATCAGCACCGCTGTGATGTGGTGTTAGGCATGAGGGCGCAACCAGATATCACAGCCATGCTGATATTCAGTACATCAGCACAACCACGAGTTTGATACTGTTTTTATACAACTTTTATACAAGTTCTTCATATGACATTTATTATCAGCAGATTATGATTTGTATTTAATCAGATATTTGGCTCTACACTCACAAATACACAATATTGCCAAAAGTATTAACATATGCATATGAACTTGAGTAACATCCAATTCTTAAGAGTTCCATAGGGTTTGATATGATGTTAGCCCGCCCCTTTAACTCTTCTGGGAAGGCTTTCCACCAGGTTTAGAAGTGTGTTTATGGGAATTTCTGCCCATTCTTCCAAGAGTGCATTTGTGTCATGTTGGATCGTGTCGGAACTGGTGTGGGGTTGTTTTTCAGGAGTTCCAGTGAAAGGAACTATTAATGCTTCAGCATACCAAGATATTTTCTACAATTTCATGCTCCCAACTTTGTGGGAACAGTTTGGGAATGGCCCCTTCATGTGCCCACAAGAAACGTCCGATAGAACACCTTTGGGATGAATTACAGCGGACACTGCCAGCCAGGCCTTCTCATCCAACATCAGTGTCTGACCTCACAATCGCGTTTGTGAAAGCCTTCCCAGAAGATTTGAAGCTGTTATAGCTGCATAGGGGGCGGGGCCAACATCATATTAAACCCTATGGATTGATAACTGGATGTGACTTAAGTTCATACGCATGTGAAGGCACACGAGCGAATACTTTTGGCCATATAGTGTAATTCCGCAATGTCCATCTTTTCAGTTATAAGGGAGCATTAACCCTGCAACCTTACGATTATGAGCAGAGTAATAATATGGTTAAACATCCCAGTGCTCAGCGCTCATGGAATGCAACTTTCCAATCAGATTACTTGGTCTAACTGTTTTATAATCCTTGATAATAGTATAATCGTATAGAATAAATATTGGAGACGATTATCATTGCCATATTTTGATCACCTGACTCAGTGGTAAACGGACACGCTTGTTTGATTTGTACAGGAATCGTGGAGGAGTATCAGTTACCTTACCATGACCAGGTCCCCACAGATCCGTCCTATGAGGATATGAGGGACGTCGTGTGTATAAAGAGACAGCGGCCCTCGTTTGCCAACCGCTGGACCAGTGATGAGGTACTTATTATACAAGCAATGTCTCTGTCCTCTCCCATCCTCAATTATACTTTATTATAATCATAATTAAGCGAATTAAAGCTTCATATTATCCACGGCGCTTGAATGAAGCCCACAGATGAGTCGCACACACGACAAGGAGGCTTAAAAATGTTTTTGCTTTTTTTAAGCTTAGGGTAATTAAGGTTTGTTTTTGTCATTTCATTTTTACCAGCCAAAAAAAGAGCAATGAAATTGATTTTACATGTATATGTACCTCATGTTAATATCTATATTTTATAAATGAGGTCCCTCGAGGTCTCATGGCTAGACTAGCATACTTCTGTTACACAGATGTGCACGAAACAGCAGGTGTACAAGATTAGAGATTAATTATTAAACTGTCAAAATTAAGTATTGAAAAGTTTGTTTCGTGTGTGTGTGTGTGTGTGTGTGTCTAGTGCCTGAGGCAGATGGGCAAGTTGATGAGTGAATGCTGGGCGCACAACCCTGGCTCCCGTCTCACTGCCCTCAGGGTAAAGAAAACTCTGGCCAAAATGTCCGAGTCGCAGGACATTAAACTGTGAGAGACACTCAGACCGCTCCAACAAACTTACAGAGACGTGGTGGAGGCAGAGACAGACAGCCGTCCCGCTCTTTCCCGCTCCAAGCAGAGCGACCCAATCCTGCTTTCTATGAAAGCTCCCAGCCAGCAGAGCACAGGACAGAGTGCGCCCCCTGCTGGCGCACACCAGAGAGACAGAGAGAGAGAGAGACAGAAAGAGAGAGAGAGAGAGAGAGCGCCTCCTCACACACTGATATGCAGGACACAGGAGGCAGAGAGCACCAACCGGCCATCACGCCGTCACTCATCATCTTTTATTTAATGTCACAGCTTTTTGCTACCGTTCTGTAGGCCTTTATTTTTGTTCATTATTTAAAGCTGTTTTTTTTTTGTTGTTTTTTTCAAAGAAAGGTAAGATATGCTTCAATGAAAAAAGGTTGAAAAACAAATCCCAATGCATTAAGTAAAATTTCTTTTACTTTTTACATTTTTTTTTTATTTCACTGATGTTGAAGAAAGGGTTACGGCAGATATACAATTACTTGAAGATGAAATTCGTATTAATTCTTAATTAAATATCTTATATATAAGATTTGTGTGTGTGTATATACACAGAGTCAGCCAAAAAATTATACACACTCTAAAAAGTTGAATATTTTTTTTTTTCGTTATATATTGATAAAGTATATAGTAATATTATGATAATAATATAATGTTATTAATAATATATTAATATAATATACATCATACTATTTTTTTTCTTGAAGTGTATCTTTTGGCTGAATATATATATATATCCTTGCGTTTCATGTCAAGTTTAATCTCTGTGATTTTGAGGACAGAACTGGCGACTGCATCATTTTAATATCCTAACACACTTCCTCCCTGCAGTCTTTGCTCAAGGCTGTGTACTCTTTGAGGCAGGACGGTCAGGAACCAATGGGAGCAAAACCCACCAAAACATGATACAAGGTGTAAGGGTGAACACATGGAGAGCTGTACATGCTGTACTGTAAGTAATAAATATAATAATAAATAATATAGATGCAAGCAACGATGAGAGGGCCCAAGCACCCTGTGCCATCGCCATGCGGGTGCACCAGAAAGACAGTGGGCACACCGGGCACATGATTTAAAGGGGACATACTGATACCATTATGACACCCAATGTGATGTCACTCAGTATGATGTCCCACAGACAATTATTAACCACTTTTCAGCATCAGTTTATGGCGTCATCACGGCTGACCCGTTTGGGATATCAAAAATTCCTCTGCAATTTTGCATCATCAGTGTCTTTAGATCAAATAGACAAATGTTGGCGATCATATAAATCCCATAGGAGGAGTATATCTTAATCCATTGGGTGTGATTTGCAAACGAACCAAAATAACTGACGTCCTGTTGAGTAGAGCCCAGGACATGAAATGAGAAAGTTGTTCAGCTCAATGAGCTCTAAATGTGTTCCAGGGTTAATATCTCACTCTCATGGCAGCAGATTCCAACCCGTCTGCTGATGTTCATGACTTTTTGAGCATGTTAAGATCCGCAAAAATCCCAGGAAATAAATCAACTAAATCATTAGAAGGACTAGAGAGCCCTCACACAACATAGGACAACATAGGGTTCATGATATAGTGCTTGGGCCCTAATGAATTATGTTTAATTTTACTCTCATCAGTGCCAGTCTGTTTTACTGGCCTTGTCGGACTACACCTCCAAACCAACCGAGTAACTCTAGCCTCATCTCATCTCTGGTTCTGTTCTCAGTCTACCAAGACCAGAAATTCCATGACTGAAACGCAAGGATATGTTTGCAAGAAAAAAAAGCGATTAAAACGCTCTGAGACTGTACACTAAGCTGCTGTTGATTTGGTCAGTGTTGTGAAGGTACCGACCACATGTGCGCTAGTTCAGTGTAAATGTGTATTGTGACGCAATTTTTTTCAGCATTGATCATTGTATCGCCCAGTCCTACGCTTCGATTGTGAATTATTAAAGTAAAGATGCAGACGAGACCTACTGTAGGCATTGTTGTTACCTTTCAGGCCATTTGTGTTTTTTGCCCTGTACATAACCGGTACCCAAAATGTAATATGAATGTAAATAATGATATTGTTAATTATGGATCGAATAAGTAAAAGATGTTTGTTTTCTTGTGTTTCTGTTAACGACTCTGTTTTATTGGTTTGTGCCTTATTTAACATGTACATTTATTACATTGTGAAGTTAGAACGGTACACTGAGGGACAGAAGACACAGCAACTGTTTTCTCTGGAGTCAAAAGGTATATCCGATCCGGTGATGTTCATCTGCAGTCGCTCATCAGGAAACTAATTCTATCCTGCCTGATTGAGGTGTTTCCTTCTAGCCGGGTCTCATTAGGTATAAGTCTTTTGAGGATTGCTGTGAAAGTACACATCGGTGCGTTTCTCCTGTTGCATCAGTACGTATGTAAACGGAGCGATTTAACAGCTGTGTATCAGGCTAACATTCCAATTCCCCTTTAATAAAAAGGCTTAAAAGTCGTACGCGCCATGTCCTTTCCTGTAACTTCAATCGACCAACAAGCTTCCAGATCAAAGTTCTACAGATCAAAAAAAAAAATACTGTTGTATTGCTTGAAGGAGGGGGAAAAAAAAAACCTACTCTAGGCTGCTTATTTTTTCCCCTCAGCAGGACGGCCAATTATAATCAGAGTAAATAACCGCAGCCAGAGCTTGTGAAATGTGCCGCAAAATCCGCAATAACAAGAAAGATTAAAAGCGCTATTTTGGGCCAAGCAGTGAGCAAGACAAATGTCGTCCATGGATATTAAAATAACAGCATAAAGCCCGGAGCTCAGAAAATGAAAAGTGCCAATATTCACAGAATGTGTGAACAGTTGCTTTATTACTGAGGGGGGAAAGTTATCTGGAACTGTGAAGACTAATGAAATGTTTACTTTAAAAAGGCACATATTTGAGCAGAACGCAGCACTGCATTTTAAACCCAGAGATGAGTTTGCTGATGGGTGCTTTGGTGTGTGTGTGTGTGTGTGTGTGTGTGAGAGAGAGACACAGAGAGTCAGTGAGAAACACTACCCCTTGTAGTGAGAACAACTGTCAGATGGTCGCTTGTATTACAGGAATCTATCAGCATCATCACTGTGCATCGTGTGGCAGCATCAGGACGCTCGGAGAAGAAGAAGACAAATAAAAACATTTCTCCATAACAAACCAGAGACACTGAGGCCTGAGTTCAGTGTTGCATATAAATATAATTTATTACTTGTTTAAAAATTCTTTCTTACATTTTGTACAGAAAATTTCACAGAGGAGATGCAAGCTTTTTGTTTCTTTTTTTTTCTGTTTGTTTTTGCAAATTACATCATGAACGTGCCATAAAAGAATAAGTAACATCCTCACTATAAATATAATAATCCAGAGCTATGGGAACTATGGAATGCAACTGCTAGACAGCTTTGTATGCATGTACAAGTTAGTAAGTTTTTTTTGTTTTGTTTTTTGTTTATTTGTTTGTTTTTAGAAAGGATGCAGAAGTTGCATAGACAGCTTTAGAAATTTTCGACAACCAAAATGAGTGAGAAAAAAGAAAAAGGCAGTGGCGACTGTAAAATACACTGTTTAGAGGGAGTCATGCACTCTCATCTTATTAGCAGCTCTGGCTCGAACTAAAATCCCAGCACCGGAGTCACCATGAGCCACTCCTAAACCGCAAACCGAGAAACAGCATCAACAGCATGTCGGGTCACCTCGTGGCTACGTCCGAATTTTTCTAATACCAAGTGGGAAAAGACAAAAAGGATAAAATAATATAATACTAAAAATTATAATGAACTGAACCAGTTGTAAGGTTGCTATAGTTACCAGTAGTGTGTTTAGCTTTTGAACAATATCATGATATAATACTGAAAGTGTAGTACATCACAATACTGAGATCTGACGGGTAAATAAAAAATATATATTTTTAATCATTATAAACAGATTGATAGCAGCTAATGTACTCTGAAAATTCTGTATTTATTTTTTATTTATTTACAGAATGTATTACCATTAAACAATTATATTTTTATCGAATCGAGCGCCTTTTTGAAGCTTTTTTTTTCTTTAATTATTGTGCATCATGTAAATGGCTTTGATATATATAGAGGTTTTA